>JBAMBR010001046.1:0-24225 GCA_037044475.1 Zaprionus obscuricornis
ACAATGGGTCCGCTTAAAATAGCTGCGTGGAATGCCAATGGGGCCTCCTCGAAGACCAATGAGATTACTGCGTTCATTGAGCTACATGATCTTGATATCTTCTTGATATCAGAATCTCATCTCTGTCCCAGATCCACACTTAAGATCCCTGGCTATTCGCTATACACTGCCAACCACCCGGATGATACACGGCACGGCGGCGCTGCGCTCCTTATTAAAGCGTCCATCTCCCATCAACCCTCCTCCTCTCTTAGGGAAATGGATATGCAGGCAGTCACCATAGAGCTGTCCACGGGCAGAGGGAAACTCAACGTTGCCTCGGTCTACTGCCCTCCTGCATTCAGGTGGTCAGAAGCTGACATCACGCCGTTCCTGACCCAACTTGGTGTAAAGTTCCTTGCTGCCGGTGACTGGAATGCTAAACACAGATGGTGGGGAAATTACCGAATGTGTTCCAGAGGTCGAGTTCTATCCTCTGTCTTTGCTGACGAGAACATCGACGTTGTGGCAACTGGCGAAGCTACCTGCTTTCCATATCGCGTCAATGCAACCCCCAGCGCTATTGACTTCGGCATCTCGAAAGGACTCAGGCAGCAGCAGATCAACGTGAAAGTGTTGACTGACCTGTCATCGGACCATCTTCCACTGCTCTTTGAATTGGACGAAGAAGCGAATCATTTCAAGGGAGTTCCTAAAATGTTGCCGCCTCACGCTAATATTTCCCTCTTTAAAGAGCACATCGAAGCGCAGATCATGCTGAACGTTCCCATCAACACCTGCAGTGAATTGGAAGCATATGTTGATTATCTAAGCTCTACAATAACTGAAGCTGCACAACGGGCAACGCCAACTCAACTCCAAGTTGGTCCTTCGGCTGCAAGAAGGGCGCCTTTATTAACACCAGAGGCAAGGGCAATGCTGGCTCAAAAAAGGCATCTCAGGCGACAATTCATTGAGACAGGTGACCCCGCAACTAAACAGCTTCTGTCCAGCATCACAAACCGACTACACAGGATGCTAGCGAAGACCCGACAGAGGAACTTTGACACTTTGCTGGAGGGAGCTGGCCCAGATAGCAACAGCGACTTTTCAATTTGGAAGTTGACAAGAGGAATTAAGAGATTCCAATCTCCTATTTTAAGCCACAGTAGCCTCTGGCTCAAAACAGATATGGATAAAGCGAACGAATTCGCTGCTCATCTTTCCTCCACCTTCACTCCGTTCCAAAGAACTGACGCCTCCCACCGGGATGAAGTTGCAGGCTTTCTCAACACCCCAAGCCAACCAGCCCGCCATATAAGACATATCACTCCAGAAGAAGTCACTCTGCAGTTGAAGGCTTTAAAAATCAAAAAGACACCTGGGTACGACGGAATCGAGAATAGAGCTGCAAAATCTCTTCCACGAAAAGGAGTCCTGGCGTTAGTTAAAACATTCAACGCCATGCTACGTCTAGGGCACTTTCCAAAGCAGTGGAAACGAGCCCAGATTGTCATGATCCCTAAAGCCGGCAAGCCTCCAACGCAGATAGAATCCTACCGCCCAATCAGTCTGCTAGCCACCTTCGCCAAAGTCTTCGAACGTATATTATTGACCCGACTAATGGAACTTCCACAGATATCCGGCCACATAGCACCACATCAATTCGGATTCAGGAAGTCACATGGCTGTCCAGAGCAAGTCCATCGTCTGGTCAACATGGTTACGAACGGCTTTGAGCAGAAATTATATTCAGTTGGCGTCTTTCTGGATGTGAAACAGGCATTTGATAAGGTCTGGCACGAGGGCCTACTTTTTGCTACCTGCTCCATATTTTGCCATCCTGAAATCGTTCATTGTAGATCGGACCTTTAACGTGGCAGTCCGAGATGCAAGGGCTGATATTGGGCAGATTCAGGCAGGAGTCCCGCAAGGTAGTGTACTTGGCCCGTTTCTGTACACACTGTACACAAACGATACAGGGTATTTTACTGTCGGGTGCACCCGACTGTAGCCTTTTTTCAGGACTGTTTTATATTAATGCTTAAATGTTCCCTTCCAAATCTGTAGTCTCTAGTGTTTATAGGAGCTGAGATATGAGAAATAAGGTATGAGCGTCAAAATGTTTTTGGCGTATTGTGGGCGAACGGGGCGTGGCATCCAAAGTTTGAAATAAACTTGATCGAATTACGCTATATGGGAACCTACATACCAAATTTGGTGTCTCTAGCCCTTATAGTTTAGAAGTTCTTTGCGTTCAAACAGACAGACGGACAGACAGACAGACGGACAGACAGACGGACATGGCCAAATCGACTCGGCTATTGATCCTGAGTCAGAATATATATACTTTATGGGGTCTGCCACGCCTCCTTCTGCCCGTTACGCACATTTGCACAAACTTAATATACCCTTTTTTACCCATTTTCAATGGGTACAGGGTATAAAGATCTATGCCGATCAAACGTCTGAGTGAAAAGGTCACGCATGCCGACTTACTGGTGTTAATAGCAATGTTCCATTGCTTAGTCCATCGCTCCATCGCATACAGCCAGTCTTGAACTGCCGCCGCTGCTGTCTGCTGACATGAGTGGGACGCAAGCATGGCCGTGTCATCTGCATAAGTAGCCAGCAGCAGAAAGGCAGGTGACATACCTTCGGGAAATGTGACGGGCAACGGCGCTGGCATGTTACTGGTGAAAAGAGTGTAGAGGAATGGACCAAGTACACTTCCTTGAGGCACTCCTGCGTGAATCTCTGCCAGGTTGGAGCGTGAGTCCCTTACTGTTACTTCAAACGTCCGATCAGCAATAAAGGAGCTCAGTATGGCGAAGTAGGGTGCTGGGAGAAGATCCTTCATTTTGAACAGCAAGCCATCGTGCCACACCTTATCGAAGGCTTGTTTCACGTCAAGGAAGACGCCAACGGTGTGGAGCTTATGCTCGAGTCCCTGCGTGATGAGGTTGACCAGGCGATGGACTTGTTCTGGGCAGCCATGGGATTTCCTGAAGCCAAATTTATGTTTCGGTATGAAACGTGCTAGTTGGGGCAGTTCTATCAGTCGGCTAAGCAGAATCCGCTCGAAGATCTTGGAGAAGGTGGTTAGCAGACTAATAGGGCGGTAAGAATCGACCTGCGTTGGAGTCTTGCCTGCTTTGGGGATCATAACAATCCGCACACGTTTCGACTGCCTTGGAAAGTGACCCAAGCTTAGCATGGTGTTGAAAATGTTTACCAGTGCCAGGACTCCTTTGCGTGGAAGAGACTTTGCTGCTCTATTGTCGATGCCGTCGTGTCCAGGGGTCTTCTTAGGTTTCAGCGCTTTAAGATGAAACATGACTTCTTGCGGCGTGATGGGTCTAATGGGGCGGGCAGGTTGCATAGGAGCGCTTAAAAAGTTGGCAACCTCTTGACGCTGGAAAGCGTCTGGACGTTGAAATGGCGTGAAGGTGGAGGCCAGGTGCTCAGCAAAAGCATTTGCTTTCTCACAATCTGACTTGAGCCAGTGGCCACTGTGACTCTGTGTAGGAGATTGGAAAAGCGGCTGTCTCTTTATTCCTCTCGTCAGCTTCCATATACAGAAATCGCTGCAACTATCCGGGCCAGCTCCTTCCAACAGTGAATCAATGTTCTTCTGGCGTGTCTTTGCTAGCATTCTGTGCAGTCTGTTTGTGACGCTTGATAAAAGCTGCTTAGTTGCAGGATCACCCGTCTCAATGTAGTGCCTTCTAAGACGCCTTTTTTGGTCCAGCAGTGTCCTTGCCGAGGATAGTATGGGCGCCCTTCTATTAGCTGGGAGACCAGATGGACGCTGAGGTGGCGTGGCTTGCTGCGCAGCTTCTGCAATTGTTGTTGTGAGGCAGTCGACGTACGCATCCAGATCGCTGCACGAAATGATCGGGAAGTTGAGCATTGTGTGCGTTTCGATGTACGACTTAAAAGTCTCTATGTTTGCATGTGGTGGCAACATTTTGGGGACTCCTTTGAAGATTTGAGCTTCTTCTTCCAACAAAAAGAGCAACGGCAGGTGGTCCGAAGACAGTCAACACTCTAACCGTGATCTGTTGCTGGCTGAAGCCCTTTGAAATTGATTGCGCTGGGGGTGGCGTTCGCACGATAAGGATAGTAGGTGGCCTCTCCAGATGCTACAACATCGATGTTTTCATCGGCCGGGACTGAGCTCAGAATCCGACCTCTGGCACACATTCTGTACTTGCCCCACAACCTATGTTTGGCATTCCAATCACCTGCTGCAAGAAATTTAGCGCCGAGCTGGGAGAGGAGGTGCCCTTCCCAATTTCAATCAAAAATTTTTTAAAATAATATTTATTTATACATTTATCTCTACCGTGCATAGTGCGGAATTTAGCCGAATTGAGTTTTAAGAGAATGTATCAAGTTTAAAAAATGATCGATTTTGATAATTTTTGAGTTTATGGTATACTTTCAGTTCCCACGCAAAAGTATGCAACAATAAAAAACATGTGCACTGAACGTGTGTATTTTGTAAAGCGCAAAATCCTGAAAATTATTTATGGCATACTTTTATTATAGACTTCGTCATATATATATTTATACCCTGTACCCATTGAAAATGGGTAAAAAAGGATATATTAAGTTTGTGCAAATGTGCGTAACGGGCAGAAGGAGGCGTGGCAGACCCCATAAAGTATATATATTCTGACTCAGGATCAATAGCCGAGTCGATTTGGCCATGTCCGTCTGTCTGTCTGTCCGTCTGTCTGTCTGTCCGTCTGTCTGTTTGAACGCAAAGAACTTCTAAACTATAAGGGCTAGAGACACCAAATTTGGTATGTAGGTTCCCATATAGCATAATTCGATCAAGTTTATTTCAAACTTTGGATGCCACGCCCCGTTCGCCCACAATACGCCAAAAACATTTTGACGCTCATACCTCATTTCTCATATCTCAGCTCCTATAAACACTAGAGACTAGAGATTTGGAAGGGAACATTTAAGCATTAATATAAAACAGTCCTGAAAAAATGGTATCGATTGATTAAGAAACAAAAAAGTTATTAAACAATTAATTTTCACAAAATATACGTTAACTTAGCGTGGGCAAGCATGCGTCATCAAGAGCTGTCAATGTGTACATATACAAACACGCACACATACACATGTAAATGTATCACTGTGTGCAGACTTACTGCAAGTAAAAAGCGCAAGCTTGTGGATGAGGGAAGGAGAGGATGATCAGAAAGCGGTATGTATTCGCACGTGTTGGTGCACGAAAGAGAATAGGACAGCAAGTGTGAACGAGGCGAGTGCGAAGCACTCGCACTATTTCTTAAAATTTGTATGTACATATATGTACATATATATTTATGAGAGTGAATATGTATGTATGTTTGTATACAACTTCAAACGGTCAAATTTGTTGTTCGAAATGGGTTGGGGTGGGAGAGTGCAAATCACACATTGTTTTTGCTTTGCACAAGATAATGATCCGTTCGCAGAATGACGTATTACGTCATACATATGTACATACATAAATACATGTGTATGTTTGTTTGTATAAACATATTAAATAAATAAAAAAAAAAATAAGGGTACAGGGTATTTTACTGTCGGGTGCACCCGACTGTAGCCTTCCTTACTTGTTTTTTGTTAACTTTTTATTTGAAGTTAGGTTTTTGCTAGTTTTTATTATTTCAACTTACATGTACTATGTTTTCGAAACTTATTTAGCTTAAGTTTTGTATTTTAACAAATTTCTCTTAAACAAAAGGGACCCCGCAAATAATGAAACCAACTTCTGTCTAAAAGTATGCTATAAAATAAATTGCACTTTATTTCACACGCACTTCTAATATTATATAAAGTTGTAGCATATTTTATATGCCGCCTTTTGATTTGGCTGAAATATAAATTTTCTTTTGGAAAATAATTTTTTTCATATTTTTGTTGTATTTTTTTATACTCGGTGCCCTATGGGAACCAAGAGTATATTGGGTTAGTGACAAGAGCAAATGTATGTAACACCCATAAGGAGGCGTGGCCGACCCCATAAAGTATATATATTCTGACTCAGGATCAACAGCCGAGTCGATTGGAGCATGTCCGTCTGTCCGTCTGTACGTCCGTATGAACACACAGATCTCGGAGACTATAAGAGATAGAGACTTCATTTTTTTGCATAGTGTTTGTAGTGTTTGCAGGCAGATCAAGTTTATTTTGGATTTTTGCCACGCCCCCCTCCGCCTCCACAAATCGATGAAAACCATTTTGAACACACCACTTCACCCACACCCAGTCAAGCTACAGCACTGAATTTTGGTACAAAGTTAGAATATGTTTATCTGGACGTTGTGTACAAATTTGGTACAGATCGGATAATAAACATGGAAGTTATTCACATTTCAAATTTCAAAAGTTGAGAGGCGTACGCTTGCTTGCTGTTCTCACCCCATAAGACGGCAACATTTACTCAGTGTTTCTCACACTTGTGAAGAGCGTGGCTCAGTGGTTATAGGGTTGAACTCGCGTGCATGAGGTCCGCGGTTCGATTCCCGAGACGATTTTTTTTTTTAATTTTTTTTTTTAAAATTTTTTTTTTTATATTATCCTAAAATTGGCGAGTGCGCAGCACGAGCAAAATAAATATATAATATAACTTTGGGCACCGAGTATTATATAGTCGAGCACACTCGACTATAACTTTCTTACTTGTTTTATACTGTACGTAATAAACCTTTGACGTATAATATAAAAAAATTAAGTAGAGCTTAATTGGTTGAAGAATTTACTCATAACGAGCATTTAGCCCTGAAAATCATTTAAGCCAAAAACTTGATATAGACCATTTATTTCGCAAGGATTTTTTGGTAATAAGTACTTATTAATACTAACGTAATTAAAAAGTTTAAGCAAAATTGGTCATCCCGATTTTTTTTTAAATTACGCAAAAAATCGCATTTTTTTTCAACTTTGGTAAGGAATATCTATATCTTCCATATAGCTGAAAATTATAAAATAAATATGGCCATAAAGTTCAGTTTCTTAAGATCATTCTGGCCAACTGTCGAAATGCCAGACTTTTCGTCACAAATTCGACCCTCACAACCCATAGTGCAATGTATAACTCTCAATTATAAGTCTAATTGTTACAATGAAACATACATATTTATGATTTGGTTGCAGCTGCCTGAATTGAATTGAGTCAAGAAACTGTATAATCGTAATTATAAGTTCACTGATCAATATACAAAGTCGTACAATTCATGTTTATTTATGCACATACCTTAATACATAGGAGAGCGTAGAATAACTTAAGACATTTTTTTTAACCTCAATATTATTTATATGGCAACAACTTTTTGAGCATGATGTATAGTGTTTTGGAGTTGGTGTTAAGCGCCTTCCACGTACCAGGGGCAGTCTGGTATTGTCGTAATACCCGATTCTGTAGTATTTGGATACGCTTGTATTTCGATTTGGCTGCAACCCCCAACTCTGCACTCCTTATAGCTATATTGGGGCTATGCAATGTACATATACGGCTCTCTTTGCTCTAATAGACAATTTATTTCTTGTTAAGTAGCCAGCGCAATTTCTGCAACCTTTGGCCATATTTCTTGGTGACACCTGGAGTAGTGGAAGTGAGTCTTTTTTTTGAAAGTGAAGCACGGGTTTACTGATTTTGTTGGGTTGACCTTCAGATTCCACCTACTGTACCAATAGATAGCACCTGGTTAAGCGTTTGGCGGAGTCGATGCAGCAGAAGCCCTGTGTATAGAGTCTGGCAGTATGTCAACTGCCTCTTCTATGTCATCTCTAGGCTCAAGGACACGATTTAATTGCATTGAGCCTTCCAGATGCTGTATAAATGCAGGAAAATTAGTGCGTTTTGTAATGAGTCGAGGAGAAGTAGTGACACTAATACTATTTCTGGTAACGGTGACGACAAAGGTGATCTGAATCAAGGTCCCAGCTCTGATTTATATTTATCAACAAATCAGGAATTTCTTGATATAAAGCTAAGTCAATACTTCTAGGTGTGTGACTGTCGACGATTCAGTAGCAATAACTTTGGCACCGCAGGCACAGACGGCTTCTGATAGTTCGCGCCCTAAGGGTGAGTTGTACATGTCACCCCACATCTAGTGTCTGGCATTCCAGTCTCCGCCTATTAGATATCGTTGACCGTTAGCACGAAGTATGAAATCTCATTTTTCAAGTCTATTTCTCGTGGCACAGTATATAGCACTCCATATCTCCTAGTTCTGTAGCAACGTTAACTGTTGATATTTAAGTTGTAATTGTCTCAATAGTCCTTTGAGGAAAGAGCGCTTCTTACTAAAACAGCTGCGTCGCCGCCGCTGTCATTGTTGCTCTTGGCTTGTAGGCAAGATAGAAAGCATATCCAAATATTTTTACTGTTTGACCCTAATTTCAGACAACAGAATGATGTGTTATTCCTACAATAAAATATATTTTATTCACCACATCTACTCTGAAGTTGGTTAATTCGCTACGCGCCGAAGATGTCATACAAACTCAATTTTCGGCCGATGATATACTGGTCCAATTTGGACCAAATTTATTTAAAACGTCTAAGTCGTCACTAGTACAATTTTATACGTTTCAACAAGATAGCTTGCCAAAAAAAAACATAATTTTCATTTTTTTATCAGCTATATGATGTAGATCCGGCCGGCTCTGATATAAATAGAAAATAGGTAGACTACCTCATAATGAAGTCACGTAATCACACCTCACTCATGACACTTTGATCGAGTAGAATTGCACAACATAGTCAACCAATTTTACGAATGGAAAATCGGCTTAATTATGTAAAAAAAAACTTTATGGAAAGATAACCAAAAACAGAACTACACATTCACAATCCACTGCAATACCGCCCAAATCAACAAAGTTAACTCCCTTAAGATACTTATAAAGAACAAATACAAATAGAACACACACATAAAATCTCTCCTCCCATCACTATACTCAAAACCAAACTGTTGAAAAAATTAATATAATACAATTAAGTATTGTTATCCAGCCTAGCAAATAAATAAATCTAGTCAAATATAAAACAACTGAGTGTTCATTTATTTATTTGACTAGGCTGGATAACAATACTTAATTGTATTATATTAATTTTTTCAACAGTTTGGTTTTGAGTATAGTGATGGGAGGAGAGATTTTATGTGTGTGTTCTATTTGTATTTGTTCTTTATAAGTATCTTAAGGGAGTTAACTTTGTTGATTTGGGCGGTATTGCAGTGGATTGTGAATGTGTAGTTCTGTTTTTGGTTATCTTTCCATAAAGTTTTTTTTTACATAATTAAGCCGATTTTCCATTCGTAAAATTGGTTGACTATGTTGTGCAATTCTACTCGATCAAAGTGTCATGAGTGAGGTGTGATTACGTGACTTCATTATGAGGTAGTCTACCTATTTTCTATTTATATCAGAGCCGGCCGGATCTACATCATATAGCTGATAAAAAAATGAAAATTATGTTCATTTTTTTGGCAAGCTATCTTGTTGAAACGTATAAAATTGTACTAGTGACGACTTAGACGTTTTAAATAAATTTGGTCCAAATTGGACCAGTATATCATCGGCCGAAAATTGAGTTTGTATGACATCTTCGGCGCGTAGCGAATTAACCAACTTCAGAGTAGATGTGGTGAATAAAATATATTTTATTGTAGGAATAACACATCATTCTGTTGTCTGAAATTAGGGTCAAACAGTAAAAATATTTGGATATGCTTTCTATCTTGCCTACAAGCCAAGAGCAACAATGACAGCGGCGGCGACGCAGTTGATTTCCTCAAAGGACTATTGAGACAATTACAACTTAAATATCAACAGTTAACGTTGCTACAGAACTAGGAGATATGGAGTGCTATATACTGTGCCACGAGAAATAGACTTGAAAAATGAGATTTCATACTTCGTGCTAACGGTCAACGATATCTAATAGGCGGAGACTGGAATGCCAGACACTAGATGTGGGGTGACATGTACAACTCACCCTTAGGGCGCGAACTATCAGAAGCCGTCTGTGCCTGCGGTGCCAAAGTTATTGCTACTGAATCGTCGACAGTCACACACCTAGAAGTATTGACTTAGCTTTATATCAAGAAATTCCTGATTTGTTGATAAATATAAATCAGAGCTGGGACCTTGATTCAGATCACCTTTGTCGTCACCGTTACCAGAAATAGTATTAGTGTCACTACTTCTCCTCGACTCATTACAAAACGCACTAATTTTCCTGCATTTATACAGCATCTGGAAGGCTCAATGCAATTAAATCGTGTCCTTGAGCCTAGAGATGACATAGAAGAGGCAGTTGACATACTGCCAGACTCTATACACAGGGCTTCTGCTGCATCGACTCCGCCAAACGCTTAACCAGGTGCTATCTATTGGTACAGTAGGTGGAATCTAAGGTCAACCCAACAAAATCAGTAACCGTGTTCACTTTCAAAAAAAAGACTCACTTCCACTACTCCAGGTGTCACCAAGAAATATGGCCAAAGGTTGCAGAAATTGCGCTGGCTACTTAACAAGAAATAAATTGTCTATTAGAGCAAAGAGAGCCGTATATGTACATTGCATAGCCCCAATATAGCTATAAGGAGTGCAGAGTTGGGGGTTGCAGCCAAATCGAAATACAAGCGTATCCAAATACTACAGAATCGGGTATTACGACAATACCAGACTGCCCCTGGTACGTGGAAGGCGCTTAACACCAACTCCAAAACACTATACATCATGCTCAAAAAGTTGTTGCCATATAAATAATATTGAGGTTAAAAAAAATGTCTTAAGTTATTCTACGCTCTCCTATGTATTAAGGTATGTGCATAAATAAACATGAATTGTACGACTTTGTATATTGATCAGTGAACTTATAATTACGATTATACAGTTTCTTGACTCAATTCAATTCAGGCAGCTGCAACCAAATCATAAATATGTATGTTTCATTGTAACAATTAGACTTATAATTGAGAGTTATACATTGCACTATGGGTTGTGAGGGTCGAATTTGTGACGAAAAGTCTGGCATTTCGACAGTTTTAAAGATAGGACATCGAAATTTGGCCACAATGATCTTAAGAAACTGAACTGAACTTTATGGCCATATTTATTTTATAATTTTCAGCTATATGGAAGATATAGATATTCCTTACCAAAGTTGAAAAAAAAATGCGATTTTTTGTGTAATTTTAGAAAAAAAATCGGGATGACCAATTTTTCTTAAACTTTTTAATTACGTTAGTATTAATAAGTACTTATATCAAGTTATTGGCTTAAACGGGTTTCAGGGTTAAATGCTCGTTATGAGTAAATTCTTCAACCAATTAAGCTCTACTTAATTTTTTATATTATACGTCAAGAGTTTATTACGTACAGTATAAAAAAAAATACAACAAAAATATGAAAAAAACAAGTAAGAAAGTTATAGTCGAGTGTGCTCGACTATATAATACTCGGTGCCCAAAGTGATATTATATATTTATTTTGCTCGTGCTGCGCACTCGCCAATTTTAAGTTAATATAAATAAAAAAATTTAAAAAAAAAAATTTTTTTAAAAAAAAACTCGTCTCGGGAATCGAACCGCGGACCTCATGCACGCGAGTTCAACCCTCTAACCACTGAGCCACGCTCTTCACAAGTGTGAGAAACACTGAGTAAATGTTGCCGTCTTATGGGGTGAGAACAGCAAGCAAGCGTACGCCTCTCAACTTTTGAAATTTGTAATGTGTATAACTTCCATGTTTATTATCCGATCTGTACCAAATTTGTACACAACGTCCAGATAAACATATTCTAACTTTGTAAAAATTCAGTGCTGTAGCTTATCTGGGTTTGCTTAAAATCGTTTTTTTCGATTTGTGGAGGCGGAGGGGGGCGTGGCAAAAATCCAAAATAAACTTGATCTGCCTGCAAACACTACAAACACTATGCAAAAAAAATGAAGTCTCTATCTCTTATAGTCTCCGAGATCTGTGTGTTCATACGGACGTACAGACGGACAGACGGACATGCTCCAATCGACTCGGCTGTTGATCCTGAGTCAGAATATATATACTTTATGGGGTCGGCCACGCCTCCTTATGGGTGTTACATACATTTGCTCTTGTTACTAACCCAATATACTCTTGGTTCCCATAGGGCACCGAGTATAATTATTTTCCAAAAGAAAATTTATATTTCTGCCAAATTAAATGGCGGCATATAAAATATGCTACAACTTTATATAATAATCGAAGTGCGTGTGAAATAAAGTGCAAATTAATTTATAGCATACTTTTAGACAGAAGTTGGTTTCATTATTTGCGGGGTCCCTTTTGTTTAAGAGAAATTTGTTAAAATACAAAACTTAAACTAAATAAGTTTCGAAAATATAGTACATGTAAGTTGAAATAATTAAAAACTAGCAAAAAAACGTAACTTCGAATGAAAAGTTAACAAAAATATATATATGACGAAGTCTATAATAAAAGTATTCCATAAATAATTTTCAGGATTTTGCGCTTTACAAAATACTCACGTTCAGTGCATATGTTTTTTATTGTTGCATGCTTCTGCGTGGGAGCTGAAAGTATACCATAAATTCAAAAATTATCAAAATGGATAATTTTTTAAACTTGATACATTCTCTTAAAACTCAATTCAGCAAAATTCCGCATTATGCACGGTAGAGATAAATGTATAAATATTATTTTAAAAAATTTTTGATTGAAATTGGGAAGGGCACCTCTGGGCACCTTTAGTCGCCAAATATGAAAATACGTGGAAAAATTGAGTTTATTTTCCACATTTTTCCAAAATTATGACCCCTATTATTCATATTATATTTTTTGTTATGAAAACAAAGAGATATGCATAATATAAAAGCAATTTACTTGCAATGCTTTATATTGGACCAGGATTTTTTTATTCTTTTTGATGCTATAGTTAAATAAATAAGCAATATTGATTTTAAAATTCTATATAAAATTCCCTAGTGAATCAAAAGTTTCCAAATTTTCACTAAAAATACCTCAAGCTATCCTCAAATAGAAATACCAATCTTTTAAATGATATTCCAAAAACTGATAAGGGGGGTTTTCGTCACAAATTCGGCCCTCACAACCCACAACCTGTTGGTACATTTTGGATAATAAACATGGAAATTTGAGAGGCGTCTCTATAGCGTACGCGTGCCTGCTGTTCTCACTCTACACTCGGCAACATTAACTCAGTGTTTTTTTCTTTCTCACGCTTGTAAAGAGTGTGGCTCAGTGGTTAGAGGGTTGAACTTGCGTGCAAGATGTCCGCGGTTCGATTCTCGAGGCTATTTTTTTTAATCACAATATAAGTAAATATAATAAAATGTATAATTCTTAATTATTTTACGAAAAATGTATTAATGCTAATTAATATATATATGTATGTAGGAATTAACTTAAAATTGGCGAGTGCGCAGCACGAGCTATATTAATATATAGATATATAATATATCTTTAGGCACCGAGAATTATGTAGTCGAGTGTACTCGAATATAGCATTTTTACTTGTTTTACACTGGCTTTTTTACAATTGATCTTAATTTTTGCATCACATTACAAAGATTTACATCATGGAGAAGAAAGGAGCAGAAATTTCTATTGCGCAGCTAAAAATCATTTTAAAACTATTTAAAACTATTCGCAATCGAACGTGGGCGAGTGCAGACGTGTTTTTCTTTCTTATCGTGTAACGACCAAACAAAAAATAAATAAATAAATAAAATCAAAACAAAATATAGTGGTGTGCAAGTTCTAAGTAACAAAACACAGTAGCGAAAAGACGCTTAGTGCGATGAAATTCGTACTATTTTTGTAAATAAATAATAAGAGAATCTAAAACATTAAGCTATGAGTGCATTCAATACGAGAAGCAATACGAGCGTCGGCTCTCTCAGCAACGTATACAACGCATACCATTCTATCGTGTCATTGCAAGACAATGCGTCCGCAAACCCAACAAAAATTAACCAATCGTGATCAATGACCCCAAGCACGAGTAATGAACTCAATCCAACATCGCAAGGTATGGCGCGCTCTTGCTTTCCGGAGCTCTTGTTGGATAAAACCCCATACCCTTCCCTCATGCCTACATGTTTGGCCCCAGTCACCAGTACAGTGACGTAGTATAATGAAGTATATATATTCTGACTCAGGATCAACAGCCGATTCGATTGGACCATGTCTGTCTGTCCGTCTGTACGTCCGTATGAACACGCAGATCTCAGAGACTATAAGAGCTAGAGACTTCATTTTGCAAAGTGCTTGTAGTATTTGCAGGCAGATCAAGTTTATTTTGGATTTTTGCCACGCCCCCCCCCGCCTCCACAAATCGATTTTGAACACACCACTTCCCCATACTCAGTCAAGCTACACATAGTTAGAATATGTTTGTCTGGGTGTTGTGTAAAAATTTGGTACAGATCGGATTATTAACATGGAAGTTATACACATTTCAAATACCAATATTTGAGAGGCGTCTCTATAGCGTACGCTTGCCTACTGTTCTCACCCCATACACGACGGCAACATTAACTTAGTGTTTTTTCTTTTTCACACTTGTAAAGAATTGGGCACCGAGTATTAAAATGTCGAACATTCTCGACTATAGCTTTCTTACTTGTTATTATTGTCATTTAAATACTTCGACAAAATTCTGCAGTTTACTTCCGTGTTATTCTGAACTTTTGTTTCGTGAATATTTCCCTTTGTTAAAGGAATTATGTGGAAATTGTCTGGTCCGATTAAGTTCAGTATCGAGTTTAGAACTTTTCTCTCGAATGTAAATTGGCGGCGGCTTAGGCTTTTTATTATCCCCTACGATGTATTCAGGAGGTATATCATCAGATTTATCTGCCAAAATAGCAAATCTGTTTGCTTCTATGGGCTTCTCTGTTGTAGATTGTTTTGAAGTGCCGCAAGTTATTTTAGCAGAATTACCATATCTATAATTCTGCGGGCTAGGCTTACGTTTTATTTGTATGTAGCGATCCATACCAGTCAGTACGGCCGAACATTGTATTGAAGAGAGCGCGCTGGTGTGAAGTGCTGCATTATTTGCTTGCACTGCAGATTCCGTTATTACAGTAGATGCCATTGCGCAAGCAGTTGATACTATTGTAGTTGTTGTAGAAGTTGCCGTCGCAGTTGCTGATGACGGGCACCGAGTATAAAAACTTCTATACGTACCAATTAAAAAGTAGTAAAGGCCGGCAAGTAGTACTTAAAGGTATTGAACTGGAAGTAACACCAGCTGAAGTTACAGACGCAGTGAAGGAGAAAGGTTTTAATGTAAAAAATGTTATTAACATTTTGAATAGAGAAAGAAAGCCTCAACCTCTTTTCAAGGTAAAACTTGAACCCGAAGTTCATCCAATTTTTACTCTCCAGTTCCAACTATACCGCAGAATAACTGTAGAAGACCTGCACAAAAGAAATGGGCCGGTGCAGTGTAATAATTGTCAGGAATATGACCACACTAGGTCTTATTGCACGCTTTGTCCAGTATGTGTTGCTTGTGGAGACCTTCATGACTCCCACAAATAGGAAATGTGGAAACTATGGGAACTGTGGAGGCAACCATACGGCCAACTACAGGGGCTGTCCAGTCTACAAGGAACTGAAAAGTCGTACACACCAAAGAGTGACCACTGCTCTCTCACATATAACACCTATGAATCTACGCGTGATGTCTTCCCCCCTACAGCCGTTAAATCTTTAGCTAATAATGAGTTCACCGACAAACCAGCAAGCTTTGCAACTGCTCTAAAATTGGGTCTGAAAAGTACCGCTCTCACCAAGCCATGATCATCAGTTTCCCCTCATCCACCAGGAGAACAGTCTACGAACAAAATTGAAACAGTGGTATGTAATCTTCAACAGCGTATGATGGATTTCATGTCATTCATGCGAACAACTATACAAGATCATATGCAAAACCAGTACGTTTTGATTGAGCTGCTTGTTGCTCAAAATCAGACTAAGTAATCAATGGCTCCACTCCGTATATCACTGTGAAACGCCAATGGCGTGTCACAGCACAATCTTCAGTAAACTCAATTCCTTAATAATAACCATATCAATGTAATACTACTCGCAGAAACTCATCTTACAAATAAATATAATTTCCAAATTCGAGGCTACTTCTTCTACAACACGGATCACCCAGACGGAAAGGCACATGGAGGCACGTTCGGAATGACAACATTCATAGGGACCTTCACATACCACTCGTCAGAGAAGAGATAGCACAAATCAAAACAAAGTATTAAAACAGGCAATCAGTACATCCAAATCATCTCGCTAGAGCGCTCATGCGAGTTTCCAGCAGTTCTCGTCTTCGCCGTAACGACCTTCCAATCCAGCGCTAATTATTAGGACCATGTAGTCTCTATTTAGTTCAAATTAAACTGTTAGATAATGTATTATTTTAAGATTTGCAACCTTATTGTTATTATATATGTATATATACAGTAAGACCAACATTTATTCGTACACACACATACTTCAAGTTTAAGTGAATATATCTTGGAAACTAACAAAGATAAGCAAGAAATTTCTTTTGAATTAATTAACACAAAGTTTATATTAACGGTTAGGAAAATAATAATTATAATATTTTATTTTCTTTCAGTAGTAAACTTAAATTTGTTGAAATAAGGCACTTTTCTAGGCCCATAAATTATTCGTACATTTTTGAGATTGTTGTATTTAAAACTAAAAAACAAGAAAACTAAGAAAAATTAAAACTTTGTATGCCCTCCCTTAGCCTTAATAACTGCTTCTAAGTGCCGACGCATACTATTTATTATGGGACTAGTGTCTGCAGCACTAATTTTGGACCTCTCAGTCTCCAAAGCCGTTTTAAGCGATTCCTTCGGGTAATTTTGTGTTTTCGGATCCTTTTCTCCAATAAGCCCCAAATATGCTTATTGGATTAAGGTCCGGTGACTGTGGCGCGTTTTGAGCTGCTTACAATGGTAAATCAGCCATTCTTGTACCAAATAAGACGAATGTTTGGGGTCGTTATCTTGCTGGAACAAGAATGACTTCGCGTCAAGGCCAAGTTTGGAGGGGCTGGCACACAAATTTTCTTTTAAAATGTTCAAGTATATATGCTTGTCCATTTTATCGGAAATAAATACCAAATTTCCGGCACCAGCTCCACTTATACACCCCCAAACCATTATGTTGCCACCGCCGTGCTTTACAGTAGAAATACAATTAATTGGATTCATGGCTTCGTTCACTTTTCTCCAAACTTTTGGCGGGCCATCGTATCCAAAAATATTAAATTTGGATTCGTCACTGTATATAACATTGTTCCAAAACATTTTTGATTCATTTAGGTGTAATTTGGCGAACTCCAGTCTCTTTTTCCTGTTTACGTCACTAATAAACGACTTTCGGCGAGCAACTCTACCATGATTTCCAGCACTATACAGGCAGTTGCGGACAGTTTGAGCACAAATTTTTTTATTAAATGATTGTGCCACGTTTTCGCAAATCACAGATGTTGTTATATGTGGGTTTTGCGCTACAGTAGCCACAACATTACGCTCTTCCCTCTGAGTTAATATTTTAGGTCTGCCAGCTTGTTTGTGATCGGCGTCTAAACTTCCACTGTAGACATATTTTTTTATAACGCTTTGAACAGTAGAGTGAGGTCTATCGACTATTCTTCCGATTCGCGATACGATCGGTTCTCCAAATACAATTTTAATATTAATTTTCGTAAGTCTAAAGATAAATCCTGACTTCGTCCCATTTTAACCTTTTGCAGCAAGACTCGATGCGCAAATGACACCAAAAATAATAAGAAGGATCATTATGCATCACACTTAACCAAATTTGTTTAAAAAGAAATACCAACTACCGTTAATTCATTGGTAGAAGGTAATAGGAACCAAGTGTACGAATAATTTTGTGAATAATTTTTTTCTGCATGTTGTCAACAAATAACTGTTAAAATTATCTGCTTTAAAAGTTTTAGGCCACAAGATTCGAAAGAGAGTGCAAACTTTTGCTTTTTCAAAGAAACGAATAAATGTTGGTCTTACTGTATATATATATATACATATATATATGGATGGATCAATTCATTTTTTTTTGATTCATCAACATAACAGCGCCACCCACTTGGTAAACCCCATTTTCATGCTCAATTTTTCATGAAGGGTAGTAAATAAGTTAGTTAGTAAGTTATAGTAATAAGTTGGCATCTCTCTGTGATAAATATTAGTTAGTCAGTAAGCACTTAAGTTGCCGCCATCCCTTTACGATAACTCGGTTGACATGCCTTTTGTAAAATAACGAACAGCGAGAACAAAAAGAACTGAATAAAGACGCTGAGGTCAATTAGATTTTGACCGCGAAGAGGCAACTACTAAAGTATGAATGAATTATTTTATTTATGTACATCATATGTACATACATATGTATAGTTTGAAAACTTTAATTCTTAAATAGAATATTATATTATATTTTAAGTACATACATATATGGTATAACTAATATTACATTAATTTATTTATTTAATATGTTTGTACAAACATACATACATATGTACATATGTATGTATGTACACACAACAGCATAAATCTGTATACACCAAAAAATAAAATTAAAATCACAATTCACACGCAAATTTCTCAGCTATCTATATGTATTTTTAATTATATTTTAAACATTATTATTATTAAATGGCACTACAACCCATTTCGGGTTTTGGCCGACCTCAGCATCTCCCTCCAGGCGCCTCTGCTCTTCGCGCGCCTCCTCCAATTAGAAATACCCAGTAGATTAAGGTCCTGCTCTACTTGGTCCTTCCATCGGAGATTTGGTCGTCCCCTTCGTTGGCGCATGTAATCGACTCCCGCTTCGAATACCTTCTGAGCTGGAGATTCTTCATCCATACGCACAACGTGGCCGAGCCAGCGCAGACGTTGTATCGTGATGCGCCGGACCACGTCCACGTCGTCGTACAACTCGTACAGCTCGTGGTTCATCCGAATGCGAAAGTCGTCCCCAATCCGAACGGGACCAAAGATCTTGCGAAGAATTTTTCTCTCGAACACTCCAAGCGCTGCTGCATCTGTTATTGACACTACCCATGCTTCTGCGCCATATAAGAGCACAGGTAGGATGAGTGTCTTGTAGAGTGCTAATTTTGTTCGACGAGAGAGGTCTCTATTGCACATTTGCCTACTCAGACCAAAGTAGCACCTATTGGCAAGTGTGATTCTTCGCTTGATCTCCAGGCTGACGTCATTTTTGGTGTTAATGGCAGTGCCAAGGTAAGTGAACTCCTTGACCACTTCGAACGTATAGCTGTCTGCTACCACATGGGAGTCTAGGCGCCGCGCCTCCTTGCTTGTCGACAGCATATACTTCGTCTTGCCCTCGTTTACCGCCAAGCCCACTTTTGCTGACTCTTTTTCGATTGCGGAAAATGCAGCAGTGACATCACGCTTGCTGCGGCCAATGATGTCAATATCATCAGCGTAAGCAAGGAGCTGGACACTTTTATAAAAAATAGTGCCAGCTCGATGTACACCGGCTTTCCGCAAGACCCCTTCCATCACGAAGTTGAAGAGGTTGCACGATAGGGGGTCGCCTTGTCTGAAACCTCGAACGGTATTGAAAGGTTCGGAGAGGTTCGTTCCTACCTTGACAGAGCTGATGGTGCTGCTCAATGTCATCCTGCAAAGACGTATCAGCTTTGCAGGAATACCGAACTCAGACATGGTGGCATATAGGCGTTCCCTTGTCGGGCTATCGAATGCAGCTTTGTAATCGACAAAGAGATGATGTGTGTCAATTCCATTTTCGTGGGTTTTCTCCAGGATTTGGCGCAATGTGAAGATCTGGTCTATGGTGGATTTACCAGGTATGAAGCCGCACTGATAAGGTCCGATCAGTGTGCTGGTATACGGCTTCAGTCGTTCACATATTACGCTCGATAGGACCTTATATGAGATGGCAATCAGGCTAATTCCCCGGTAGTTGGCGCATATCGTCGGGTCGCCTTTCTTCAGCACAGGACAAAGGACGCTGAGATTCCAATCGTTGGGCATGCTTTCTTCTAGCCATATTTTGCAGAAGAGCTGATGCATGCACCTTATCAGCTCTTCGCCGCCGGCCTTAAACAACTCTGCAGGCAGTCCATCAGCACCGGCTGCTTTGTTGTTTTTGAGTCGCATAATAGCAACTCGGACATCGTCATGGCTAGGTAGTGGTATATCCACATTGTCGTCGATTGGTGGTATCGGGCTGCTTCCTCCAATGGCGGGATTGGTGCCGTCATCGCCTGCTAGCAGCTTGGAGAAATGCGCCCTCCATACCCTCAGCGTGCACTGTGTATCTGTAACCAGATTTCCATTTTCATCTCGACAGTTAGATGCTCCGGTCTTGAAACCTTGTGTCAGACGGTTGACTTGTTGGTAAAATTTTCGACATGATAGTGGTCCGAGTCTATGTTGACTCCACGAAACGAACGCACGTCCATCACGCTTGAGGCATGCCTTCCGTCTATCACAACGTGATCAATCTGGTTGCGCGTTTTTTGATCAGGGGACAGCCATGTGGCCTTGTGGATGTCGAGGTGCCGAAATCTGGTGCTACTCACTACCATGTTTCGCGCCGCGGCGAAGTCAATCAGCCTGAAACCGTTGTTCGAGGTGGTCTCATGGAGGCTGAATTGACCGACGGTGCGGTCAAAGATGCGTTCGCGCCCAATCTTTGCGTTGAAGTCCCCGAGGATGATCTTCACGTCGTGGTTTGGGCAGCGGTCGTATGTGTCCTCGAGTCTCGCGTAGAATGCATCCTTAACAGCATCGTCCTTCTCCTCCGTCGGGGCGTGCGCGCAAATTATGCTAAGATTGAAAAATCTAGTTTTGACGCGGATTGTAGCCAGCCGTTCACTCACTGGGGTGAAATTGGAGACGTGGTGACGAACTCTCCGGCTTACTACAAATCCGCATCCAAATTCGCGCCTCTCCGCATGGCAGCTGTAGTATATATCGCAGTTTGCTCGCTTGGAGCAACCTTGTCCTGTCCATCTCATTTCCGCCAGTTGGATAGAGACACCTTCCCAATTAAGGGTTCGGACATTCCAGGTGCATATCCTTAGATCGTAGTCCTTTTTCGTTTTGCGGTGGTCGTCAACATAAGGGGGATCCTATCCGAGGCTTTCGCTTTGGTTTTCCTTGGGCTTCTTTTTTCCGAGGCGGGTTCCAAACCCTGCGCTCAACCATTTACCGTCCGGATGACTCGCTGCACACATTAGCTCACTATCTAGCGGATGCTGAGATAGCTACCCAGAAGGTGCCACGAGGAGGCTGTGTGTCAACTTGCAATCATTCGTAGGCAGAGATCGCACTGGCGGCCGCCAAGTTGACCGCAATCAGGAACTTTACTCTGTACGAATGAAAGCCATCCCATCCATATTTTAAACATAACTACATTTTATTCTCTTCAATACTAATTTTTTTTAGAATTGTTTAACAATTCGATGTATTTTATATTTAATTTTAAGTTTTTATACTACAAAAATAGCACACGCGAAAGTCTGTATACACCTTACTTAAACCTACATAAATTGGATATTATATCATTTTTGGTAACTTGTGGGGTATCCCCCTCTATTCAAAACTTCCTTAAGGCGTTTTGGCATCGAATTTACAAGTTTCATTGTTTCCTCTGATGTAATTTAAGCTCAATAGGATTGAGATCTGGACTCTATGGAGGTGTTCGCAGCTGATTTTTAACATTATAGAGCAGCCAAAGCCTTGTATTATGTGCCGTATACTTTGGGTCGTTGTCTTGCTTGAAGCCCCAATTTTTCAGCACTCTGTTTTAAATTGTTATCCAAAATGCTTATGTAAGCACCATGATCCATAACTGAATCAATAAAAGTTGTGTTTTCCATGCCGCTAGATGCCATACACCCCCACACCATTATGCCGTTTCCACCGTGTTTCGGAGTGCCGACTACATTTTCTTTATTGGACGCTTATACTCTTTTCTTCCAAATTTTTATACTCGGTGCCCTATGGGAACCAAGAGTATATTGGGTTAGTGACAAGAGCAAATGTATGTAACACCCATAAGGAGGCGTGGCCGACCCCATAAAGTATATATATTCTGACTCAGGATCAACAGCCGAGTAGATTGGAGCATGTCCGTCTGTCCGTCTGTACGTCTCGGAGACTATAAGAGATAGAGACTTCATTTTTTTTTGCATAGTGTTTGTAGTGTTTGCAGGCAGATCAAGTTTATTTTGGATTATTGGCACGCCCCCTCCGCCTCCACAAAACGATAAAAACGATTTTAAGCAAACCCAGCCAAGCTACAGGACTGAATTTTGGTAATATGTTTATCTGGACGTTGTGTAAAAATTTGGTACACATCGGATTATAAACATGGAAGTTATACACATTTCAAATTGCAAAAGTTGAGAGGCGTCTCTATAGCGTACGCTTGCTTGCTGTTCTCACCCCACACACGGCAACATTTACTCAGTGTTTCTCACACTTGTGATGAGCGTGGCTTTGTGGTTAGAGGGTTTAACTCGCGTGCATGAGGTCCGCGGTTCGATTCCCGAGACGATTTTTTTTTTTTAAATTAACTTAAAATTGGCAGCACGAGGTAAATAAATATATAATTTAACTTTGGGCACCGAGTATTATATAGTCGAGCACACTCGACTATAACTTTCTTTGTTTTTTGAATGGAGGAGTGAGCTCCACCAATTGGGGTACGAATCTCTCTATAAGATTTGTCTTCTAAAAATAGTTTTAAAATGATTTTTCGCTCCGCAATAGAAATTTCTGCTCCTTTCTTCTCCATGATGTAAATCTTTATAATGTGATGCAAAAATTAAGACCAATTGTAAAAAACCCGTTGTAAAAAAAACCGTAATTAGCATCGGTGCCTGGAAGTCTGACTATGATCCCAAAAATTTCCATTTCACCGCAGGTAAAAGAGCTGTATACAGACTTTTGCGTGTACCTATTTTTGTAGAGTTTAACTTAAAATTAAATATAAAATATATGAAATTGTTAATCAATTCTGAAAAAATATAATATTAATGAGAATTAAATGTAGTTATGTTTTAAAAATTTATTAAAAATACATATAAATAGCTAACAAATTTGCGTTTGAAATCGGTGTATACATATTTGTGCAGCTAAGTGTACGTATATTTTTGGTCAGGATCATAGCGGAGTCGATTTGGTCATGTCCGTCTGTCTGCTTGAATGCAAAGAACGTCTAAAGTATAAAAGCTAAAGACACCAAATTTGGTATGTAGGCTAGCGTACTATGATCGAGTTTATTTCAAACTTTGGATTCCACGCCCCGTTCGCCCACAATACGCCTGAAACCCTTTAAAGCTTCGAATAAGGCATCTTCTACAAACAATAGAGACGTATAATTTTGAACAGGTCTACAGGGAATTGTACTACCTTAAAATAGATTTTTAGGATCCATATTCGGTCCAATTGCAGCTATATGATATAGTGGTCCAATCCGACCGGTTCCGACTAATATACCGCATATGGACATAGTTAGCATGTATAATTCTGAAAGAAAGATTCGATTGTTTATATGTACTCAAATACAAATAGTATGTTACACTTGAATTATAAAATTATGCATCCGGCTTCCAATTGGGGTTTATTAAATTTCTTTGGACTCTGAAATGACAATTATATTTGTCAATTGATATATACAAAAAATATGTATGAGCATGTTAATCAAAAACATACTTGGCACTTAACCTCAGCAGCTGCTCCGTCTCGATTCAACATAAACCGGCTAGATCGAACCACTATATAATATAGCGGTCATAGAAACGATTGTCTGAAAATGGTGTTTTGTTTTGTTAAGATGTTCAGCTGAAACTTACAGAATTTACGTTTGTAAGTCACTAAACTCATATAAATTTGGTAAAATTCTGACCACTATATTATATAGCAAAAGCAGTAAGAATGGGCCAGACAAGCTCTACATTGAAAAACTCTTTACCATTTGTCTATAAGACAAAGCAGAACAATGCATATGTCCATAAACTAGAACGACTGCAACAAAGAAGCTCAGAAGCAATGCTACATAATATGCAACAACAAATGATTGATCTGACGACTTCTATTCAGCAGTCTATGCAGAAAATGATACGCACTCAAAATATTATCCTGCAAA
>JBAMBR010001048.1:0-91450 GCA_037044475.1 Zaprionus obscuricornis
CTTATTCTTCTATACTTCGCCCATATACATATCCATATACATATACATATACATATACATATACAATTATAAATACATATACACCGACACACTCACATATTACAATGTACTTATAACAAACTTAGCTTCGTTTATGTTTTATCCTCAACTTTTCTACTTCCCTCTTGGCTTGGCTTTTTCTTTCTTTGCTTTTCCTTTAGCAATTACTCAGAGTTTTTGTTCAACGCTCAAATGATTTTACAGGAAACAGCAAAAGAAAAAAAAAAACGACGACAATAACAACAATCACAAGAACAAGAAGAAAAACAAAACGAGGCAAAGTTATGCATTTCAATTTCAGCTACAATTGCTAAAATTAATTTATCATTTTGTTAAATTTGGGTTGACTTTTCTGTTTGCGGTTGTTCGAGAGACAAAGGATTTGCTCTGGTTTCTGGTTGAGTTTGGTTCCCTGGGCTATTGAATTGTGGTTAAGATTTTTATACTCGGTGCCCTATGGGTACCAAGAGTATATTGGGTTAGTGACAAGAGCAAATGTATGTAACACCCATAAGGAGGCGTGGCCGACCCCATAAAGTATATATATTCTGAGTCAGGATCAACAGCCGAGTCGATTGGAGCATGTCCGTCTGTACGTCCGTATGAACACACAGATCTCGGAGACTATAAGAGATAGAGACTTTATTTTTTTTGCATAGTGTTTGTAGTGTTTGCAGGCAGATCAAGTTTATTTTGTGGAGGCTCCCCTCCGCCTCCACAAATCGATAAAAACGATTTTAAGCAAACCCAGACAAGCCACAGAACTGGTACAAAGTTAGAATATGTTTATCTGGACGTTGTGTACAGATCGGATAATAAACATGGAAGTTATACACATTTCAAATTTCTTGCTGTTCTCACCCCAAACGACGGCAACATTTACTCAGAGTTTTTTTACACTTGTGAAGAGCGTGGCTCAGTGGTTAGAGGGTTGAACTCGCGTGCATGAGGTCCGCGGTTCGATTCCCAGACGAGTTTTTTTTTTAATTTTTTTTTTATATTAACTTAAAATTGGCGAGTGCCAGCACGAGCAAAATAAATATATAATATAACTTTGGGCACCGAGTATTATATAGTCGAGCACACTACGCGTGCCCACTTAAATATGCAACAATTTCCGCATAATTTCATACACTCTCCGGCTGAGCTCTAGGGCACAAGCGAGTCAATACTCACACACAAAGTGAGTCTGTATGTGAGTAAGAGAGAGAGAGAGGGAGAGCGAGTGAGAGATAGGCAAATATTCACACTCGCATGTGTGCGGCTAATCACATGACTGACTATCACGAACTATCTTTTGCAGGTGTGTGCGTGTTGTGTGTGTTTGTATGTGCGTTCGTCCATTTTTGCTTTTATGTGTTTGCATGTGTGTGTGTGTGTGTTTGTGTGTCTGTGCATGAGTATCTGTGAAGTTGACGCTGAGCCTATGGCCAAGCAATTATTACACACCAGTGAGCACGCATACAGACTTACTCAATGAGAACTGAACAAACCGACAGGATACACATTTCGTGTGTGTTTTTGTGTATGTGTGTGTGTGTGTGTGTGTGTGTGGACATATGCGTTGGACAGAACCTGCGGCATGTGCGGGCAGTCTGTCTGACGTTGATTAATACGAAGCAATTTGCAGTCCCTACGATGGCGATTGCGATGCGTGAAACTGTCATGCGATTTTCGGTGATTCTCAACTGTTGAGCCTTGACAACATTTTGATGACCCATATTCGTATGTCAGACACCAAAATGTCCTTTGAATCGTCACATGGTCGCATAGTAGTAATTCAAATGATTTTCCTAGATTTTCCTACGAACTATGAACTATCAACTACGAAAACAGCAAATGTTTTCAAAGCTAATTGAAATAATTGCTCTTCATTAGCAAAGATAGCATAGATAGTATCTGTATTTAGATTTCTTCCCATTCCCCAATTAATCTTAATCACATACAACAGAAAATCAATTAGCCAATGTTGTGCTCATGTTTTTAAATTTCTTTTCATAAGCAGCTACAAATGGACAACCCGGAAAATTACATAACTATCTGTTACTGTAACTGACGGTCTTACAGATTGACAGGCTGCTAAATGGATAGATGAATAGATGGATAGATGAATAGATGTAACGATGGAAAGATGTTCAGATGTATAGATGAATAAATGTACGGATCTATAGAATTATAGATGTATAGACTCACTTACAAAACCCCAAAAAGTATCAATTGAAAATCAAAATAAAATAAATGAACGGATTTGAACTGTGATTTCCATTACGACAACATACTCGTGTGAATATGTATTCACATCTTTACCAGCAAAGAAGTTAAGCAATCTCGCCATTTGACTTTTTTTTTGTTACCGTTATTCCCTTTTAATCGCAATCCATGGCCGCTCAACAGAGCTCAGCTAAAGGCAACACATGCATAAATTATGTGTGCAAATAAAAAGCAAAAAACAGTTCACGCTCACTGACCCCCTGGGATCGCTCACAGTCACGCACACATATACACATACGCACTCGCTTTCACACACACACACACACACATTTTAAAACAATTAAACAAACTTTCCTTTTTTGTTATTGTTATTATTGTTGTTATTGTTTTTGTTGCTGGTCTCACAAAAAGCACAGCATTTATTTAAGAGCCGTCGTTGTATGAAGTCCAACAGCGAAAAAATGTTACAAAAAATATTAACTTTAAAACATTCCCGCCACTATATAACAACAAGAACAACAACATTGTGCGCTCTTCGTTAAAGGTGGAGAGTAGGAGGTTTGGGTTTGCGTATAAAAAGAGATGCATACAAACGCACGTTTACATATTTTATGAACTACTCAGCACAGTTAAAAAACGCAACTAAATTTTGGTTTGACCAAAATGAAAAAAAAAACAGAAAAAAAATAACAAAACGAAAAAGAAAGCATAACAAAGACTGAATAATGGCAATTTTATTACTTTGTCGTACATATGAAAAGTCCGTGAATTATCGATATAGTTATTAATGCTAATATTAAAAAAAATAAAAGAAGAAAGCAAAAAATCTTCTACGTGCCGAAGATGTGATACCCTTAAAGCTTAAACGACAATTTTTACAAACAACAAATCAATTTTCGACCAATCGTTGCTATGATGATGACTACATGATCCGATCCAGCCTGTTAAAACCATTATACAGCTTATGGGTAAGGGGAGAGATATCCTTAAATCAGAGAGACTTGCCCTCGATTGAATCCGACAGAGGTCTTTCTGTCAGACATTCAGATTTTGAATCTACGGTTGATGCTGATCAATCTTCTCGGCGCTACGAACTGCTAGGCAAATTTAATATACCATCCAACAAGGGTAGAAATATAATTGTAAAAATGTTATCGCAATAAAAAAATAACATATTAGTATTAATATGTAAAATATTAAATACAACTCTAAATAATAAATTAATTGATAATAAAATTTATGCTATAAAAATACGAGGGGTATTCAAAAAGTAAGTTTCCCTAGTCTGGCGTTTCTCTCAGATGCCACCTAGCGGACTCTAGCTGAACATAGTTTCAGTGTAGATTCTACCGATAAGAGCGGAATTGGTTTTGGTGGCCAAGAATACTTTTTTCATCAGTACGCGATCAATAATCATGGAGTTACCAGTGCAAAGCGTGTCCGATTGTGAATTACGTTCGGTTATTCGTTTTTTAACTGCAAAAGGGTACCAGGTACCACGATTAATGCGGATAGATATTGTGAAGTGCTAGAGAAACTCAGAAATGCCATTAAACGGAAACGCCCTGGAAAATTGTCAAAAAAAGTCTTGCTTTTTCATGACAACGCTCGGCCTCATTCTGCCAAAAAAACAAAAACAGGGCACGGAATTTTTTTAGGAAGGCTTACTTAAGGTTTCACACAGATACCAAAAATGTATTGTAGTCCAAGGCGAATATGTAGAAAAATAGTTTAACTGTCAAAGAATAAAATAAATTTATTTTTACTGCCTAAAACTTGTTTTTTATTTTTCCCCAACACAGGGAAACTTACTTTTTGAATACCCCTCGTATATAAATATAGTATAAATCTTATTAATAAGATTATTAATTAGATTTAGGCCAATCAAATTAAAATATTTTTAATATTTAATATTAATATAATAATAATAATCAGTATATAATATTTATTTATTTATTATTTATTATTATGCTTCATCTTTTATTAATACTTTTTGTTTAATATAATTATGAAATATTTAGATTAATTAAATATTCTTTTTTCTTCTTTTCAAAATGATTCAAATAATACAAATTCATATTTAAAATAAACTATACAACTTTAAAATGTAAGGTATGAAATAAAATTCAGTATAACATAAATTTGGCATTAGACTTTATTGAAATAACTTATAGAGAGTAATTTGTCTAGGACTCGATTGAATAGACTATGGTAAACAAGTTGTTTCTGATTCTGATATGGGAATAGTACATTGAGTCCCAAATGAGCTCAGCAAATTTGTGGTACTGCTAGAGCTTGCCTGAGAATTACTTATTAACATATCGAAACCATTTCAAGGAGCCAAAGTACCGCAACCAACATGTATACAAACATATTCAATCGTAAAATACAAAAGTACATACAACACACGAACGCAACCAAAATACAAGTAAACTCACACAGAAAGACACAAACACGTATACATATACATAGAGGGAGGGCGAAACGCCCCCTATGCTCTTAAAATGTAGACAATACGCATTTACATAACATCAAGTAGATTCGATGGAGGAAGGCAGCAAAAATGCGTATAAAGCTTAACATTAAATATTTATAAATATTACGTATACGTAATCGAATTGATTGATTTTGCAATTTCACGCAAGTCGAAACAAATGCCAAGACAAGACCATGATGATGAGGATATAGAGGTGGCCGGGAGCATGTTGTTAAACATCCAAAGAACCCTTCTGTCCAGTTAAATCGGACGGACAGTCAAAGGCGAACGACAATGCTGTGTAACTTGAAACGAAATGCGGCTGAGAGAACTGCGAACTGTGAACTGAGCATGAAGAAAGACGATTGTATATTATGATTGTATAGTGTATGTTGTACGAGTACGAGTAGTTCAGGTATTGAGGGACGGGTAGTAGCATGAGCGTCTTAAGTGATTTCTAACTGAGGGTCGAGCAGTCAGCAGCCAGATAAAACACATTATGGTAATGTGCACACAGTAACAAGTTGTGGGCAACGGCACGCCCCCACATTAGGGCATACGTGCACAGACATACTATATATGTTATATATATTATGCATGTACATATGTATGTGTGTTAGACTATAAAGCAGATTACAAGCCACATGGCCTAATCCTTTTTACCCCATCCGTAAAGCCAATGACCAGCAAAACACATTGAACTTGGCTTAGGGTTACAATGAGACCTCGGGTCGCTATGCTTCATTGGCGCTATAAAATGCCGACGGGATTCCAAATCCGTCGAAAAGTATCCGCAATCACAAAGCGGCACGTGTTGCTGTCAGACTCTTAAGCAATGCTATTGCAGTCCATCTCACTCTAACATTTTCTCTCTCTCTCTCTCCCTTTTCGCACTCTTTGCCGCACTCACTCACTTATGGCAACAAGTAAAACAACAACAACAGTAACATCAACTAAAAAAAGGGTTCAGCCTTAACGCTTTTGCCTTTCCAGCTAAATTATTGGTAATTTGATGTTTTATTACATTTTTGGGAAATTTGATGCTTGGCCTTTTTGTGGGCTGCTTTAAAATTTATGAATGTTGCGCCATGCCATTGCAATGGTGTGAGAAGTACAAGCTGTAGCTCAACTTCCTAACAAGGACATTTATGATGATGGCCACGATATTGCTGTGGTTTATAATTGTCAAACAAATTTTTGTTCTGCTTTCGCTTTTTTTTGGCAAACTGACTTTTATGATTATGAGAACATATTTAAATTGCAGTTAAGGTTAACGAAATGGCTGCATAGGGGAAAACCATAGTAAGTTTTGATAGCTGAAACAACTGAATACTGAATGTACTTTAATTTTACACTTAGACATATTAATTAACTTAAAGCTTAGATAAACTATATTTACTGTGTTTACTATATTTACTATTTCATACTGATTGATTATCCAATTTTTTATTTTTTGTTATATTTTTAAGGTAGATATGTTTGTTATCATGAACTGCACTGGATCAAATAATTCGATGAAAAATATATGTTAATATGAAAGAAAATTAGAAACGAATTTCAGTTGAGGCATTCGAAATGTTTCTACGTTTCTCAAAAATACTTTGTAAATTATTTATAATATGTTTAATAAATTTCAACAATTTTTAGAATTATCTAAAACTTACCACGAGCAAAACTGCTCGAATCAGATTAGTCTTCCAATAAACGTGCGCTGGCATTTTTATCTGCATTTTCTGGTAATCATTTCTGTCTTCATGCTGAAATGTAAAAAACAAGAATATATAAATTAAGAATATATTAACTTTAGACTGTTAACTAATTGGCGAGCTTTTATCTCGCAAACACACAGAGTCATAGGCAAAGGAATGAGAGAAAGAGAGGTAGATAAAGATAGAGAAACCATTAAGTCTAGTGAACAAATAAACAAATAAGTAAACAAACAAACAAACAAACAAAACAAACAGATAAACAAACAAAGAGGCAAACAGACAAGCTGACAAACACATAAGCTAATCGCGATAAGCACTTAAGTCAATACAACTTGCCATTTGTTTTAAAGCAAAGGAATGGCCTTTGCATAATTAAGCAAAATATTGCAAGATCTTGCGCATGCGACGATTAATGGTGGCAACAACAAGACGCTTCCAGCTGATGGCAAGCCATTCCAAGGAACTGCAAAGATATATGACAGAAGGGATGCTATGCCCTCCCTGCCCTGCCCTGCCCTGTCTTGCCGTGCTCTACAATCCTCTCATACAACAAATATTCCCTCTTGTGAGCATCCCCTCTGCATAAACAACAACAACAGCAACATTGAGCGTAATAAATACGTTTACGGCCCTGAAACATTTGTCATTCAAATTAAGTACAAACGACATTACTCATTTCTTCGAACGAGCGCTTTTAATTTTCAGTAGTATGTAGTCAGTAGTCAGTAGTCAGTAGTCAGTGGGCGTCAGTAACAAGGGGTGTGGCTAGAGTAGCATAGCACTTGACAGCAAAATGTTTGCTGCAACGAAAAGGAAATTTCACAAATTATCCTGCCATCTGATATTTTCCTTAATATTTATTTTGGCTATTGTCATTTTTTTTTCTTTCGCTTTTTTTTTTAGTTAAATTTAATTTAGATTTATATACGTTGATTTTATTTTGACTGATTTTTATTTTTTTTCTTCTTTTTTTGCGGCTGCGTGTTCCTTGTTATTTATTTTAAATTAATTTTTATTTTACAGTCAAGTAATTTGAATTACGTCACGGTGCGAGGCAATTATTTAATGTACTTTTAGGTGTGCTATCGCATGAAATTAAATAGGACAAGTTTTGAAAGATTACCGTCAGACAAGTTTAGTCGACTTTTTGATACTCTAAAGTCAACACCTAAATATTATAAAAAATTATAAGATTCTACAATATTTTCAATGGATTTTTTCTTCGGCTTTTGAATCCTTTTAATGAGACAGAAGACAAACATATATATGAGTACAGAAAATATATATTTTTTATTATTCATGAATATATATAATTAAAGAAATTAACGAAATCACAGACATAAAATCAAGGCACATTACAGCCTCTCTATTCTATACGTACCGGCAACAAAAAAACAAAAAACTTCTTAACAAATCAAACAAAAAATATATTATCGTCATATTGACAGTGCCGTAAATCATAAACACATACACATTAAATATTGCTAATTTTATAATAAAACATAAAATGATAAGCATAAATCCAAGACACTGGACAGATGACGACTTACAGATAGAATATAATTATATATTATATATTATAACGTCTGTTGAATTTGTAAAATTTATGCTAAATAAAGAGTTATGTATGTACCATAGATATTATCACTTTTAGGTCTTCAACTCTATCTTACATTCATTGTCGTTGTCTCATTGATCATTGTTCATAATTTGTCTCAATGCATCACTTGAATTAATTGTCATAATTTATGATACCCTGTAGCTCAGCATGTTGGTTTAATCAATCCTAAACCATTTAAGTGCACACCAGGGAGCACTTAAGTTCACCGAGCACGTTCCACAAATTGGAAAACGCTAAAAATACATACGAAATTATACAAAGTAAAATAGTTTCAACTTGCAGAGCGCAGCGCATCAAATTATGAAAGAATATTAGAGAAGCAACGTTAAAGCAACGTTATTAAAACTTTTCATGTAAAACTTTGCCATAACATGTATCAATTTATCTTCCTCGGCTTTCCCCTTCGCCCTGCCATTCAATGTTTCAACATGCTATTAAAGTTTCTTCTAATAGGCCAAACATTCTTGGTAATTATGCGCAGGTAGCCGTGAAAAATATTTTACCAAATGCCAATTCCTTAACATTTTCCTCATCAACCCTCCCCACCCCTCCACAACCAAAATTCTCACTTCTCAGTTGTCTGTTTGCAGCTCTCAGCTGCCAGCTGCCAGTTCCCAGTCCACAAAATTTTGAGTTGCCCTACAATTTCAATTGGAATGTGCTCTGACAGGCGTTGTGATGTTGCGGTTGTCAACACTTGCGGTATGTATATGTCAACCCCTAGAAGCCCTCAACACAAGTTAAATAAAAAAAAAATATATATACATATATAAAAAATCAAAAATATAACTTCAAATATCACATGAGAGAACATAAATAAAACGTTGACTGTTGGGAAGAGCTGCCTCCTATGTATGGACTGCTGCCCAGCTTGAAGCGTGGGCGTCAGTGTGTAAAAGCTCGCAGGTGATTTTATGCGGCTTATGTGTGCGTATCTGTATTTGCGTGTGTGTGAGTGTATGAGTGTATGAGTGTATGAGTGTGTGAGTGTAATATGTTTGTGTGTGTATGCATATGTGGTTGCCCATTGGGTGGGCAGCAACAGCAACAGCAGTAGCAGCAGTAGCAGCAGTAACACATTGAAAACGGAATGTAATGTAATTAGATGGCACAGCAGCCAAATCCGTAATGGGGTTAATTTGAGATTTATTTGGTTCGCCAAATTTAAGCAAAACTGTGTTGAGGTTGCGTCTCCTGTTTTTGAGCGCTGCTTGAAAACAACTTGAAACAATTATATAATTGCATGATCTATGTTTATATATATATATATATATATATATATATATATATATATATATATTATATATTTTATGTAGATATGTCAATTGAACATAACATAATTTTAATCCATAAATAATTAAAATCGTGCATTATGTTCGAACAAGAGATTGTTTATCACGTGTTTTATGGCTTTTCTTAAGCTTTATGCAATGCGATTTAAAAAGAACATTTTAATTCTGCATAAAAAAAAAATATATATATACATATATACATATATACATATATACATATATATATACATATATATATATATATATATATATATTCAAAAATGACAAAAAAAAATCATTCATTGGCTATTTGCATAACATTGCGCAATTAATTAAATAATTAAAAACTGATTTCGTATGCTATTTAAAACGGAACGGAACCCGAAATGAGACAGAAAAATTCCAGACAAAAGGGAGACAAGGCAAAAGCGTTTAAAACAAATTAAGTATGCCCTTTATTTTTATACTCTCACACAAGGTATTTTCACTTTGAAGTGAGTTGAAATTGAAATCGAATTTTATGAATATATGGTTAAAGAAAAAGCTCACAATCTTCATATATTATATATTTATTACTATATTCTATTTGTCATCATATGAGAAATAATAAATCTGAATTTATTATTTATAGTTTTAAAGCAATAAATTTGAAAATATAAATATTTCTACAATTTATAAATAATATTAATACCAAGAATTTATACAAAAATATATAAATAAAGTAAAATTTAATATTAGTATTAGTATATTAATTTATGTCTTAATTCTAATATAGAAAGTGCTATAAACTTTATTCTACTTTGTGTTATGTATAATTACTATATAAATTAATATATTATACTGCAATGAGGGACATAAATAATTCGCATTGAACTCTCTGCAAGAGTAAGTGTATTGTCAATTAGTCAGATGTCAAATATTTATGTCCCTCATTGCAGTATAATATATTAATTTATATAGTAATTATACATAACACAAAGTAGAATAAAGTTTATAGCACTTTCTATATTAGAATTAAGACATAAATTAATATACTAATACTAATATTAAATTTTACTTTATTTATATATTTTTGTATAAATTCTTGGTATTAATATTATTTATAAATTGTAGAAATATTTATATTTTCAAATTTATTGCTTTAAAACTATAAATAATAAATTCAGATTTATTATTTCTCATATGATGACAAATAGAATATAGTAATAAATATATAATATATGAAGATTGTGAGCTTTTTCTTTAACCATATATTCATAAAATTCGATTTCAATTTCAACTCACTTCAAAGTGAAAATACCTTGTGTGAGAGTATAAAAATAAAGGGCATACTTAATTTGTTTTAAACGCTTTTGCCTTGTCTCCCTTTTGTCTGGAATTTTTCTGTCTCATTTCGGGTTCCGTTCCGTTTTAAATAGCATACGAAATCAGTTTTTAATTATTTAATTAATTGCGCAATGTTATGCAAATAGCCAATGAATGATTTTTTTTTGTCATTTTTGAATATATATATATATATATATATATATGTATATATATATATGTATATATGTATATATGTATATATGTATATATATATTTTTTTTTATGCAGAATTAAAATGTTCTTTTTAAATCGCATTGCATAAAGCTTAAGAAAAGCCATAAAACACGTGATAAACAATCTCTTGTTCGAACATAATGCACGATTTTAATTATTTATGGATTAAAATTATGTTATGTTCAATTGACATATCTACATAAAATATATAATATATATATATATATATATATATATATATATATATATATAAACATAGATCATGCAATTATATAATTGTTTCAAGTTGTTTTCAAGCAGCGCTCAAAAACAGGAGACGCAACCTCAACACAGTTTTGCTTAAATTTGGCGAACCAAATAAATCTCAAATTAACCCCATTACGGATTTGGCTGCTGTGCCATCTAATTACATTACATTCCGTTTTCAATGTGTTACTGCTGCTACTGCTGTTGCTGTTGCTGCCCACCCAATGGGCAACCACATATGCATACACACACAAACATATTACACTCACACACTCATACACTCATACACTCACACACACGCAAATACACATACGCACACATAAGCCGCATAAAATCACCTGCGAGCTTTTACACACTGACGCCCACGCTTCAAGCTGGGCAGCAGTCCATACATAGGAGGCAGCTCTTCCCAACAGTCAACGTTTTATTTATGTTCTCTCATGTGATATTTGAAGTTATATTTTTGATTTTTTATATATGTATATATATTTTTTTTTTATTTAACTTGTGTTGAGGGCTTCTAGGGGTTGACATATACATACCGCAAGTGTTGACAACCGCAACATCACAACGCCTGTCAGAGCACATTCCAATTGAAATTGTAGGGCAACTCAAAATTTTGTGGACTGGGAACTGGCAGCTGGCAGCTGAGAGCTGCAAACAGACAACTGAGAAGTGAGAATTTTGGTTGTGGAGGGGTGGGGAGGGTTGATGAGGAAAATGTTAAGGAATTGGCATTTGGTAAAATATTTTTCACGGCTACCTGCGCATAATTACCAAGAATGTTTGGCCTATTAGAAGAAACTTTAATAGCATGTTGAAACATTGAATGGCAGGGCGAAGGGGAAAGCCGAGGAAGATAAATTGATACATGTTATGGCAAAGTTTTACATGAAAAGTTTTAATAACGTTGCTTTTAACGTTGCTTCTCTAATATTCTTTCATAATTTGATGCGCTGCGCTCTGCAAGTTGAAACTATTTTACTTTGTATAATTTCGTATGTATTTTTAGCGTTTTCCAATTTGTGGAACGTGCTCGGTGAACTTAAGTGCTCCCTGGTGTGCACTTAAATGGTTTAGGATTGATTAAACCAACATGCTGAGCTACAGGGTATCATAAATTATGACAATTAATTCAAGTGATGCATTGAGACAAATTATGAACAATGATCAATGAGACAACGACAATGAATGTAAGATAGAGTTGAAGACCTAAAAGTGATACTATCTATGGTACATACATAACTCTTTATTTAGCATAAATTTTACAAATTCAACAGACGTTATAATATATAATATATAATTATATTCTATCTGTAAGTCGTCATCTGTCCAGTGTCTTGGATTTATGCTTATCATTTTATGTTTTATTATAAAATTAGCAATATTTAATGTGTATGTGTTTATGATTTACGGCACTGTCAATATGACGATAATATATTTTTTGTTTGATTTGTTAAGAAGTTTTTTGTTTTTTTGTTGCCGGTACGTATAGAATAGAGAGGCTGTAATGTGCCTTGATTTTATGTCTGTGATTTCGTTAATTTCTTTAATTATATATATTCATGAATAATAAAAAATATATATTTTCTGTACTCATATATATGTTTGTCTTCTGTCTCATTAAAAGGATTCAAAAGCCGAAGAAAAAATCCATTGAAAATATTGTAGAATCTTATAATTTTTTATAATATTTAGGTGTTGACTTTAGAGTATCAAAAAGTCGACTAAACTTGTCTGACGGTAATCTTTCAAAACTTGTCCTATTTAATTTCATGCGATAGCACACCTAAAAGTACATTAAATAATTGCCTCGCACCGTGACGTAATTCAAATTGCTTGACTGTAAAATAAAAATTAATTTAAAATAAATAACAAGGAACACGCAGCCGCAAAAAAAGAAGAAAAAAAATAAAAATCAGTCAAAATAAAATCAACGTATATAAATCTAAATTAAATTTAACTAAAAAAAAAAGCGAAAGAAAAAAAAATGACAATAGCCAAAATAAATATTAAGGAAAATATCAGATGGCAGGATAATTTGTGAAATTTCCTTTTCGTTGCAGCAAACATTTTGCTGTCAAGTGCTATGCTACTCTAGCCACACCCCTTGTTACTGACGCCCACTGACTACTGACTACTGACTACTGACTACATACTACTGAAAATTAAAAGCGCTCGTTCGAAGAAATGAGTAATGTCGTTTGTACTTAATTTGAATGACAAATGTTTCAGGGCCGTAAACGTATTTATTACGCTCAATGTTGCTGTTGTTGTTGTTTATGCAGAGGGGATGCTCACAAGAGGGAATATTTGTTGTATGAGAGGATTGTAGAGCACGGCAAGACAGGGCAGGGCAGGGCAGGGAGGGCATAGCATCCCTTCTGTCATATATCTTTGCAGTTCCTTGGAATGGCTTGCCATCAGCTGGAAGCGTCTTGTTGTTGCCACCATTAATCGTCGCATGCGCAAGATCTTGCAATATTTTGCTTAATTATGCAAAGGCCATTCCTTTGCTTTAAAACAAATGGCAAGTTGTATTGACTTAAGTGCTTATCGCGATTAGCTTATGTGTTTGTCAGCTTGTCTGTTTGCCTCTTTGTTTGTTTATCTGTTTGTTTTGTTTGTTTGTTTGTTTGTTTACTTATTTGTTTATTTGTTCACTAGACTTAATGGTTTCTCTATCTTTATCTACCTCTCTTTCTCTCATTCCTTTGCCTATGACTCTGTGTGTTTGCGAGATAAAAGCTCGCCAATTAGTTAACAGTCTAAAGTTAATATATTCTTAATTTATATATTCTTGTTTTTTACATTTCAGCATGAAGACAGAAATGATTACCAGAAAATGCAGATAAAAATGCCAGCGCACGTTTATTGGAAGACTAATCTGATTCGAGCAGTTTTGCTCGTGGTAAGTTTTAGATAATTCTAAAAATTGTTGAAATTTATTAAACATATTATAAATAATTTACAAAGTATTTTTGAGAAACGTAGAAACATTTCGAATGCCTCAACTGAAATTCGTTTCTAATTTTCTTTCATATTAACATATATTTTTCATCGAATTATTTGATCCAGTGCAGTTCATGATAACAAACATATCTACCTTAAAAATATAACAAAAAATAAAAAATTGGATAATCAATCAGTATGAAATAGTAAATATAGTAAACACAGTAAATATAGTTTATCTAAGCTTTAAGTTAATTAATATGTCTAAGTGTAAAATTAAAGTACATTCAGTATTCAGTTGTTTCAGCTATCAAAACTTACTATGGTTTTCCCCTATGCAGCCATTTCGTTAACCTTAACTGCAATTTAAATATGTTCTCATAATCATAAAAGTCAGTTTGTCAAAAAAAAGCGAAAGCAGAACAAAAATTTGTTTGACAATTATAAACCACAGCAATATCGTGGCCATCATCATAAATGTCCTTGTTAGGAAGTTGAGCTACAGCTTGTACTTCTCACACCATTGCAATGGCATGGCGCAACATTCATAAATTTTAAAGCAGCCCACAAAAAGGCCAAGCATCAAATTTCCCAAAAATGTAATAAAACATCAAATTACCAATAATTTAGCTGGAAAGGCAAAAGCGTTAAGGCTGAACCCTTTTTTTAGTTGATGTTACTGTTGTTGTTGTTTTACTTGTTGCCATAAGTGAGTGAGTGCGGCAAAGAGTGCGAAAAGGGAGAGAGAGAGAGAGAAAATGTTAGAGTGAGATGGACTGCAATAGCATTGCTTAAGAGTCTGACAGCAACACGTGCCGCTTTGTGATTGCGGATACTTTTCGACGGATTTGGAATCCCGTCGGCATTTTATAGCGCCAATGAAGCATAGCGACCCGAGGTCTCATTGTAACCCTAAGCCAAGTTCAATGTGTTTTGCTGGTCATTGGCTTTACGGATGGGGTAAAAAGGATTAGGCCATGTGGCTTGTAATCTGCTTTATAGTCTAACACACATACATATGTACATGCATAATATATATAACATATATAGTATGTCTGTGCACGTATGCCCTAATGTGGGGGCGTGCCGTTGCCCACAACTTGTTACTGTGTGCACATTACCATAATGTGTTTTATCTGGCTGCTGACTGCTCGACCCTCAGTTAGAAATCACTTAAGACGCTCATGCTACTACCCGTCCCTCAATACCTGAACTACTCGTACTCGTACAACATACACTATACAATCATAATATACAATCGTCTTTCTTCATGCTCAGTTCACAGTTCGCAGTTCTCTCAGCCGCATTTCGTTTCAAGTTACACAGCATTGTCGTTCGCCTTTGACTGTCCGTCCGATTTAACTGGACAGAAGGGTTCTTTGGATGTTTAACAACATGCTCCCAGCCACCTCTATATCCTCATCATCATGGTCTTGTCTTGGCATTTGTTTCGACTTGCGTGAAATTGCAAAATCAATCAATTCGATTACGTATACGTAATATTTATAAATATTTAATGTTAAGCTTTATACGCATTTTTGCTGCCTTCCTCCATCGAATCTACTTGATGTTATGTAAATGCGTATTGTCTACATTTTAAGAGCATAGGGGGCGTTTCGCCCTCCCTCTATGTATATGTATACGTGTTTGTGTCTTTCTGTGTGAGTTTACTTGTATTTTGGGTGCGTGCGTGTGTTGTATGTACTTTTGTATTTTACGATTGAATATGTTTGTATACATGTTGGTTGCGGTACTTTGGCTCCTTGAAATGGTTTCGATATGTTAATAAGTAATTCTCAGGCAAGCTCTAGCAGTACCACAAATTTGCTGAGCTCATTTGGGACTCAATGTACTATTCCCATATCAGAATCAGAAACAACTTGTTTACCATAGTCTATTCAATCGAGTCCTAGACAAATTACTCTCTCTAAGTTATTTCAATAAAGTCTAATGCCAAATTTATGTTATACTGAATTTTATTTCATACCTTACATTTTAAAGTTGTATAGTTTATTTTAAATATGAATTTGTATTATTTGAATCATTTTGAAAAGAAGAAAAAAGAATATTTAATTAATCTAAATATTTCATAATTATATTAAACAAAAAGTATTAATAAAAGATGAAGCATAATAATAAATAATAAATAAATAAATATTATATACTGATTATTATTATTATATTAATATTAAATATTAAAAATATTTTAATTTGATTGGCCTAAATCTAATTAATAATCTTATTAATAAGATTTATACAATATTTATATACGAGGGGTATTCAAAAAGTAAGTTTCCCTGTGTTGGGGAAAAATAAAAAACAAGTTTTAGGCAGTAAAAATAAATTTATTTTATTCTTTGACACTTAAACTATTTTTCTACATATTCGCCTTGGACTACAATACATTTTTGGTATCTGTGTGAAACCTTAAGTAAGCCTTCCTAAAAAAATTCCGTGCCCTGTTTGTGTTTTTTTGGCAGAATGAGGCCGAGCGTTGTCATGAAAAAGCAAGACTTTTTTGACAATTTTCCAGGGCGTTTCAGATTAATGGCATTTCTGAGTTTCTCTAGCACTTCACAATATCTATCCGCATTAATCGTGGTACCTGGTACCCTTTTGCAGTTAAAAAACGAATAACCGAACGTAATTCACAATCGGACACGCTTTGCACTGGTAACTCCATGATTATTGATCGCGTACTGATGAAAAAAGTATTCTTGGCCACCAAAACCAATTCCGCTCTTATCGGTAGAATCTACACTGAAACTATGTTCAGCTAGAGTCCGCTAGGTGGCATCTGAGAGAAACTCCAGACTAGGGAAACTTACTTTTTGAATACCCCTCGTATATTTATAGCATAAATATTATTATCAATTAATTTATTATTTAGAGTTGTATTTAATATTTTACATATTAATACTAATATTTTATTTTTTTATTGCGATAACATTTTTACAATTATATTTCTACCCTTGTTGGATGGTATATTAAATTTGCCTAGCAGTTCGTAGCGCCGAGAAGATTGATCAGCATCAACCGTAGATTCAAAATCTGAATGTCTGACAGAAAGACCTCTGTCGGTTTCAATCCAGGGCAAGTCTCTCTCCCCTTACCCATAAGCTGTATAATGGTTTTAACAGGCTGGATCGGATCATGTAGTCATCATCATAGCAACGATTGGTCGAAAATTGACTTGTTGTTTGTAAAAATTGTCGTTTAAGCTTTAAGGGTATCACATCTTCGGCACGTAGAAGATTTTTTGCTTTCTTCTTTTATTTTTTTTAATATTAGCATTAATAACTATATCGATAATTCACGGACTTTTCATATGTACGACAAAGTAATAAAATTGCCATTATTCAGTCTTTGTTATGCTTTCTTTTTCGTTTTGTTATTTTTTTTGTTTTTTTTTTTTTTTTTTTCATTTTGGTCAAACCAAAATTTAGTTGCGTTTTTTAACTGTGCTGAGTAGTTCATAAAATATGTAAACGTGCGTTTGTATGCATCTCTTTTTATACGCAAACCCAAACCTCCTACTCTCCACCTTTAACGAAGAGCGCACAATGTTGTTGTTCTTGTTGTTATATAGTGGCGGGAATGTTTTAAAGTTAATATTTTTTGTAACATTTTTTCGCTGTTGGACTTCATACAACGACGGCTCTTAAATAAATGCTGTGCTTTTTGTGAGACCAGCAACAAAAACAATAACAACAATAATAACAATAACAAAAAAGGAAAGTTTGTTTAATTGTTTTAAAATGTGTGTGTGTGTGTGTGTGTGTGAAAGCGAGTGCGTATGTGTATATGTGTGCGTGACTGTGAGCGATCCCAGGGGGTCAGTGAGCGTGAACTGTTTTTTGCTTTTTATTTGCACACATAATTTATGCATGTGTTGCCTTTAGCTGAGCTCTGTTGAGCGGCCATGGATTGCGATTAAAAGGGAATAACGGTAACAAAAAAAAAGTCAAATGGCGAGATTGCTTAACTTCTTTGCTGGTAAAGATGTGAATACATATTCACACGAGTATGTTGTCGTAATGGAAATCACAGTTCAAATCCGTTCATTTATTTTATTTTGATTTTCAATTGATACTTTTTGGGGTTTTGTAAGTGAGTCTATACATCTATAATTCTATAGATCCGTACATTTATTCATCTATACATCTGAACATCTTTCCATCGTTACATCTATTCATCTATCCATCTATTCATCTATCCATTTAGCAGCCTGTCAATCTGTAAGACCGTCAGTTACAGTAACAGATAGTTATGTAATTTTCCGGGTTGTCCATTTGTAGCTGCTTATGAAAAGAAATTTAAAAACATGAGCACAACATTGGCTAATTGATTTTCTGTTGTATGTGATTAAGATTAATTGGGGAATGGGAAGAAATCTAAATACAGATACTATCTATGCTATCTTTGCTAATGAAGAGCAATTATTTCAATTAGCTTTGAAAACATTTGCTGTTTTCGTAGTTGATAGTTCATAGTTCGTAGGAAAATCTAGGAAAATCATTTGAATTACTACTATGCGACCATGTGACGATTCAAAGGACATTTTGGTGTCTGACATACGAATATGGGTCATCAAAATGTTGTCAAGGCTCAACAGTTGAGAATCACCGAAAATCGCATGACAGTTTCACGCATCGCAATCGCCATCGTAGGGACTGCAAATTGCTTCGTATTAATCAACGTCAGACAGACTGCCCGCACATGCCGCAGGTTCTGTCCAACGCATATGTCCACACACACACACACACACACACACATACACAAAAACACACACGAAATGTGTATCCTGTCGGTTTGTTCAGTTCTCATTGAGTAAGTCTGTATGCGTGCTCACTGGTGTGTAATAATTGCTTGGCCATAGGCTCAGCGTCAACTTCACAGATACTCATGCACAGACACACAAACACACACACACACACATGCAAACACATAAAAGCAAAAATGGACGAACGCACATACAAACACACACAACACGCACACACCTGCAAAAGATAGTTCGTGATAGTCAGTCATGTGATTAGCCGCACACATGCGAGTGTGAATATTTGCCTATCTCTCACTCGCTCTCCCTCTCTCTCTCTCTTACTCACATACAGACTCACTTTGTGTGTGAGTATTGACTCGCTTGTGCCCTAGAGCTCAGCCGGAGAGTGTATGAAATTATGCGGAAATTGTTGCATATTTAAGTGGGCACGCGTGAATAACTGTTAAAAAGTTGAGAGCGAATTTTAAACATGCGGAAGGGAAATACGGGGATACATTTTCCTTTTTTCTTCTTTTTCCCTTTTTTTTTGGCTTTTATTTTTATAGTCAAAATAAACATTGACGTTGCATTAATTGTTGCATTAAACTTATGCTAGATAAAGTGAAATTTGACTATTTTACTTTGAATGTAAAACAATAGAAAATAAAAGCATTAAATTGCTATTGTTACAGCTAAAGTAATAAGTAATATGTGCTTGGTACAGTTGGTATTGCTTTACCCAATTATCCAAGTTTTTGGTCTTGCAACAACAAGAAGAAACAAGTAAGAAAGTTATAGTCGAGTGTGCTCGACTATATAATACTCGGTGCCCAAAGTTATATTATATATTTATTTTGCTCGTGCTGCGCACTCTCCAATTTTAAGTTAATATAAAAAAAAAAATTAAAAAAAAAAAATCGTCTCGGGAATCGAACCGCGGACCTCATGCACGCGAGTTCAACCTTCTAACCACTGAGCCACGCTCTTCACAAGTGTGAAAAAAAACTCTGAGTAAATGTTGCCGTCGTTTGGGGTGAGAACAGCAAGAAATTTGAAATGTGTATAACTTCCATGTTTATTATCCGATCTGTACACAACGTCCAGATAAACATATTCTAACTTTGTACCAGTTCTGTGGCTTGTCTGGGTTTGCTTAAAATCGTTTTTATCGATTTGTGGAGGCGGAGGGGAGCCTCCACAAAATAAACTTGATCTGCCTGCAAACACTACAAACACTATGCAAAAAAAATAAAGTCTCTATCTCTTATAGTCTCCGAGATCTGTGTGTTCATACGGACGTACAGACGGACATGCTCCAATCGACTCGGCTGTTGATCCTGACTCAGAATATATATACTTTATGGGGTCGGCCACGCCTCCTTATGGGTGTTACATACATTTGCTCTTGTCACTAACCCAATATACTCTTGGTACCCATAGGGCACCGAGTATAAAAATCTTAACCACAATTCAATAGCCCAGGGAACCAAACTCAACCAGAAACCAGAGCAAATCCTTTGTCTCTCGAACAACCGCAAACAGAAAAGTCAACCCAAATTTAACAAAATGATAAATTAATTTTAGCAATTGTAGCTGAAATTGAAATGCATAACTTTGCCTCGTTTTGTTTTTCTTCTTGTTCTTGTGATTGTTGTTATTGTCGTCGTTTTTTTTTTTCTTTTGCTGTTTCCTGTAAAATCATTTGAGCGTTGAACAAAAACTCTGAGTAATTGCTAAAGGAAAAGCAAAGAAAGAAAAAGCCAAGCCAAGAGGGAAGTAGAAAAGTTGAGGATAAAACATAAACGAAGCTAAGTTTGTTATAAGTACATTGTAATATGTGAGTGTGTCGGTGTATATGTATTTATATTTGTATATGTATATGTATATGTATATGTATATGGATATGTATATGGGCAAGTATAGAAGAATAAGTTACCCCAACAAAGTCAAGCCTCACTATTATTGGCACGTTACGCGGCAGCTGTCAAGAGGTGGGTGAGTGTTGGCAATTGCTTTAGCTAGCTAGGGTCAACTACACAACACTCTTTCACAAATGCACACACAAGCACGCACACATATATATATATATATATATATATGTATATATATAGAGTCAGAGACGGACCTACACACTCTCAGCAGCGAAACAATTGCTAATGTACAAAATATTTCATGATTCTGCAACTGTTTTTCTTATTATACCCTGTATTTCAGTGTCTATTGAAAGTGTTAGTTTGTAATAAAACCCAAGTATTTTTCATCATTTTTATAAGTATTAAAATAAAATTAAAATTAAAATTATGATAATCTGATATGTTACATATACTAAATAAATTGAATTTTTGGTCTTAATATTAAAATAATTTAACTAAAAACTAAATTGAAATTATAATTCAAATGTATCATAATTTTATAAATTTACAAGGTATATTTGAGCTGAGCGTACTCTGACTAGACAATACTCACTTGTTCATATTCCTTTCTTTATGGTACGAGTATACTACTCTTGCATTCTTTTATTCATTCATTTCATTCACTTTGAGTTCAGTTTAGTCTTTCTACTTTTTGTTTGTCTAGCTCTCTTTTTTATTTTCATTTTCATTCTCATTCTCATCCTCTTTCTCTTTAGTTCATTTCGCTCGTTCATTTTCAAACTGTGCTCAGTTTGTTTGTTGCCAGTTGCTCTCCCACATTCAAACATACTTTTGTATACAAATAATACTACAATGAAGCAGAAGCAATGCTAAAATGACGCAGTTTTGTTACTGCGGCATTGTTAAGATGTCAGAGAGGCGCAGAGGGGAGGGAGTGAGAATGAAAATGTAATGAGGGATGACGAACTAGAGATTGGGGCAATCTGAGCCGAGCTAACAGCCACAACGACGACGCCAGTCACGATGCATTCGCAATTGGTCACAGAGTCTAAATAATGCGCTACACGAGTTCGACGAGTTCCATGATCAGTTCTTTGAGTTTTATATAAGAAATTCTATTATTATTATTATGCAGCTACTACTACTACTACTACTAATATCACATAATATTAAATAAAACTAACTATAGGAATAATAATCAAAGCCAGAGCAATAATTTATGTCAACAACTAATAAGACAATTTCTTTATTTCGAATTTCGGATTCCTTTTGTGCAAATTGTTATGCTACCAATAGTTGCTGTAGGTTATAGGGAAACCCAAAAAAAAATATATATATGATTTACTTTTGCAACTTTTGTGTATAGTTCGCGTTGAAGTGGCAGCTACAGCAACAGACGTAACCTAACTCCATCTCCAGTTTCAGCCCCATCCCCATAGTGCTTACAGCTATAGGGGTCAGTCATCTAATAGCTTGGTAACAACAACAGTAGACTCTACACACTTATTACAACACACACACATGCACTCACTTACAATATATATTATATGTAAAGATATACAGACAAATTATATATATTACTAGTATATAGCAGACATGTAGCGAGTATATAGCGGAACATTACATTGAAACGTCCAAAAAAGAAACGCTAGTAATGAGACTTGTCCATTTGAGGTAATTAATTTTAATGTTCAGCAGCGACGACGACGATGACGACGATGACGACGATGACGACGACGTCGACGATGGCAACTCTGTTGACCACAACGATGTCAATGGACATTGGGCGTCATTTGTGTGGGTCGTCAATGGCGAACCCGAAAAACTGAGCAGCCTCAGCAGGGAAAAATTGAAATTAGAAATGGCGAATGGCCAATGTCCAATGTCTCATGTCTCTTGTCCCATGGTCTACTGGGCCAACAGAAACGGGCAACGACCAACAGGCAACGTTCAAATGCAAGCTTGAAATTGGTCACTGTCCATTTCGGCCATTGTGCTGGATTAGTTGGGTACGTAATTAGTTTTGGCTGTGATCCAGAACACCTGCAAGTCAATACCAGCCCAACAGTTCTGCTGTACTGCTACTGTTGTAGCTGTTAATGCTGCTATTGCTCTTCCATAATTTATGTAAAATTAAATTACCAAAAAATGCTAATACTAGTTGACTTTTCTAACAATTTTTGTTTTGTTTTTCAACATTCTGTACGTTTTCTTTTTTCTATTTTCTATTTTCTTTTTTCACTTTTCATTTTTCTTTTTTCCAGCTTACTGCTTGCTGCTTCATGTCGTCAAGATTTAATCTTGGTATCAATTTGTCGAAGTGTGTGTTACACACTTCATATAAAAAATGGTTGCCTTGCGTGCCGAAAGATTCGTTGCGAATGACATGAAAGCCTTTTGTTGTAAATGGGGCAGGTCCGAAAGGATATTTCTCCCTACCGCACTATCCCGCCGTCTAGCTACCACACAACTGTTCACTAAGCTCCACTCGAAACTCTTCTAGTGCTTTTGTGTGCGCTTCGCTTGTTGTTGCCCGTTGAGTTTTCTATTCCTTCGCCCATTTCTCGAGTGGATTTATTGTTACGTGTAGTAAATATTTTTCTTACTATTGTGTAGTATTGTTTCTTTTTTCTATGCCAGGCCATGCCATGCCAGGTCAGACCAGTCCCGGCCCGGCCCGGCCTTACTGTTTCTATTTTAATTTGACTTTGCGACCAAGGTTTTGCGTGTGCCGCTATTTTGCCTTCCTTACTCGTATTTGTATATGTTTCTCTCACTGTGTCGGTCTGTCTGACAGTCTGTCTCGCTGTCTATCTGTCTGTCTGCCTATGTGTCTGTCTGGTTACCGATATTTGTTTGTTTGTCTGTTTGTTAGGTTGTATGTTGTTTGGCTGTTGAGGGCGTGTTAATGGCCTAGGCGTACGAGTGGTTGACAAGTTTTGCGGTGTAACTGAAACTGTAACGGGAATAGGAATAGGAATAGGAAGAGAAGGAGGAATGAAATGAAAGAATAGCAGTGGCAGCAACATAAGATGTGCTATTTGTTGAGATGATTAATGGGAGAACATGGAGTATGAGTGGTAAGCTATTGGCAGGAGCACAAGCACGAGCACAAGCACAAGCATAAGCACAAGTACAAGCAGAAAGTAAAGTCGATGTAGAATTTCTAGAAGAATCAGAATCAGTAGAAGCAAAAGCCTAACGGGATTACTGGTAAATTATGATATTGAATGCTATGCTGAAGCCTCGAACATTCGTTTGATTGAAATGCTGAGGAGTATGCAAACGAAGTGAGAGAATACTAGCATAAAAGGGATACTGAATTGAGTTTAAACGAGATTTACGTTTTGGTGTCTGTTATAATTACAAAATAATTAAGAAAAAATTGTCTAAATAATTGAAGTTACCTAAAAACATTAAACTGCAATAAGAACAAATATGGTAGTAAATCTGTAGTGTTATCTAACATATACATTTTTAAGCAATATTCATAAATTTCAGTTTGACCCTTTAAAAACTGGCCTTAATTTCATGGATTAAAAGCTTTAGAGCTTTCGAACGTCATCAAACAAGCCATTAATAAATTCAAATAGTTTACATGAAAACTTCATTTCACGTTTTCACACACATCCATACACACGCACACACACTTACTCTCGCAAACTCAAAAACACACAGACAGTCAGCCCGCTAAGTGTTTCAAACCAAATACCACTCCGTCCCTGACGTGCATAAGCGTCGGCATGGGACCATGTCATTTTGCCAGTTGCTACTTGAAATGTTTGTCCTTTGGCCAAACGGCACGTACCAAATACAACAATAACAACAACAATTGCCATTCCATATATATATATATATATATATATATATATATATATATATCATTTGCTCATTCACTCACTCACACATTCACTCTGATTATATACCATTGCAACTCTCTCGGTCTTTTTCATGTAGAACAGACATTCAAATTTTGTAACACTCTCTTATAATCCACTCGTCGGTCGTTTTTGGTTATATAGCGTTATCTGGAAACAGGATTCGTCTCGTTGCCCTATCGACTTCATTTTGGTGCCTTAACTATCCTGTGAAATTCGTGCATTTTATTTCAATTCATTTCGATTCAATTTTTGAGTTAATGACTGCAGGACATGCAAAGTAGCACGAAAAGCTTTCGCACAAAAACTGACAGCCAACAGCTACAATAAGACTTTCTGTCTCATCTTTTTATTGCCACCCAACGTTCCCATTCTTTAAGCTTGGGACGACCCCATGAAAGTCATCCCATGCCAATTGATTACTCGCGCCTTTCGCTCGCTATCGATGATATTTATTGACAAAGTTTTTGGCATCCAATAAATATGTTCTGTTTTATACATTTCTTTTTTTTTTGAATGTTTTTGCCTTAGTCAAAGCAACAAAAGTTCTTTCCGGGTTAGAGGACCATTCATTTTAGTCTCTAAACTGTGGAGCTAAAATAATAGAAACATGCATGACTCATATCCCGAGCAATACTTGTATTTTCGATGTCATATGTATGTGCATAAATTTTATAGTATTCAGTTTATGAGTTTATTGACATAGTTTTTAAATATCATAAATGTTTGAAAGATTAAAGCTTGAAAAAAGGGTAAAATGACATTGTCTACAAGTAAAAATAAGAATACTTTACCAAAATGAAATGGTAAATCATAAATAAATAAATGTCATTGACGAAATAAAAACATAAAACAAAATGAATTTCGAAACTCTCTGCTACCTTAAATCATTGTATAATTATCATTGTAAAAATTATTTATTTAATTTAATTTTAATTTTGTTTAATTTATTTAATTTATTTAAAATTATTTAAAATTATTTAAAATTATTTAAAATTATTTAAAATTATTTAAAATTATTTAACCAAGTGCAAAGCCAAGTAGAAAGTTACAATGCAAAGTTCGGGGTCAGATCGAATGGTAAGCCTTAGGAGTTAGATAACGAGACAACACAAAGAGGAAGAGTAAATCGAGACAAGCTGCAAACCGGAAACAGTTAACAACGGCTAAGCCATTGGCCACTTAAAGCAGTTAAATGGCATTAGACTGTGACTGGGTGCTTGTTGGAAATGTACAAACAAAGTCGGAGAGGAATAATAGTAGTTAGTATTGGAAGAGTGAGAGGTGCGAAATTTAATTTTGTTGCTCTACTTATGTCATTGTCCCTTTTTTTATATGTGTACAGTGTATAGTATATTTTTAGATGTAAGACAGGGATGCTTTGGTTGGGCTGACATTTGACCTATGCTGCATGTGTGTTAAGTGCTGCCATCGAAAATTAATGACAAAGTAATGTCAGTTAAATGGATAGACAGGCCCAGCCAGTCAAAAAGACAGAAACACAGATGCAGAGGCAGAGACAGAGATAGAGAAAAATACAGAAACAGAGACAGAATAGACAAGAAAGCTGAGAAAAAGAGAGACGAGCAGGTAAGCAGTAAACGTATATGGACAAAAGCGAATCATCAATTCATGCCCAGACCAACCTTAACCCCCAAGCTCAAGCCTAACCTTAACCCCCAAGCCCAACCCCGACTACCAACTTCAATTCTAGTCAAACAACCATCCATCCATCCCTTGTCATGTCAGAGGCTCACAGCTCACAGCTCGCAGCTTGTCTAATGCTTATTGTTGCCATAGCGACTCCTTGTAAAAGTTTAGCGCAGCTTTCAATTGTTGTTGTTCTACCTTTGTTTCAGTTTGTCGTTGTCCCTCGCTTGGCTCAGCTCCCCTCTACCCACTTGTGCCATTCGAACATTGGCAACAACCTGTGTAGCCTCTGCGCATACGGAAATTTTCGCTCATTGACGTTTTGTGCCGCCTGTCGCTTTGAATAAATAACTGACGTGACGCAACAGACACATTATCCGACTTCATATAAATACATATATATGTATATATACATATTTACATATATATCATATACATATATATTTATATACACACAAACATACTACAAGAACGAAGATACAGTTACAATACTAAACAATAAACTGAGAGAGAACGTCGCTTACCTATGCTTTGACTGACGATGCTCGACAGCAGCAGAGCATCCAAATTCAATCCCAAACCCCTGACAGCTACTACTACCCGACCTAACCAACCGAAGCTCGACATTTATGCAAAAATTGCCTACCTCAAGAAGAAGAGTAAGCATGGTCGACTGTGACTCTCAAAATAGACTTAGCTGTCTTTTTCTACCCATAGCAACGATTTGCAGCAGTGCACGGTGGAACAATTGTAATTGATTGATGGTTATGGTAAATAATAAATATAATGATATTTATTGATCGGTGCTTTTTAAAGGGTTTAACTTTAACTCAAAAAGAAAACACAAAAAATAATAAAAATATTATATACAAATATTTCTTTTGTAATATATAAAAAAGACTTTGAATAGTTAAATAGAAGTTCATATGAGAACAATTATAGTTTCTTAACGTACATATATAAACTTAATTTTGTTCTCGTTTATTTATGGAGAATAAAATAACTGAGATTAATATTTATATAGTTATGGAAATATCAAATTCTAGTCATCCGAACATTTTCACTTCAACTGGTTAAATTCACATGGTAAAATTCATTCAAAATATTAGTGCCTATTAAGCCGTAGACTTTTTTTTATCAAAGATCTAGAAAAAACCATTATCCATTAACCTTTCATTTATGCGCATGAAAGAAATTCATAATTTTCGCACCACTGTGCACATTAACTAACTACCTACAATGACTTCCTGGCATGACGACGCTGGCCTGAGCACTCCAACAAACACAAGCACACACACACACACATACACACAGACTCACAGGCATACATATATATACATATAAACCTACATACATTCACGTACATTTGGAAAGAGCTCGACATTTGACGTATGTTCAAGAGTCTCGTTCGGGGTTTTGGATGAGGCAAAGTGAGTTATTGAAACTGCTTCAACTCATAAATAAATAATTACCGGATTCGCATAAAATGTGCTCGTCCAATGCTGTTTGCTAATGTTTTTCCTTTACTGAGCTCCAAGTCTCATACTAAAGCTTCTTACACCACTCATGCCCCACCACTATATTCACTCCGGAAAGCAGCACATACACACACACACACACACACACATTAGAAGTGTAGAAAAAAAAACATCCGACTTCCTGTACATAGTACACCTGCAATGTGACCAATGCTCAGTCTTTAGTTTAGTTTTGTTATTTGTTTTTCTAATGTTTGTATAAGGGTCGTTCAGGGTTCGAGCTTTTTCCATTAAGAGGCCAGACCGGGGCCAAGCCGGGGTTGTTGCCAGAGCCGGGGCCCGTAGTCGAAGCTTGGGTGGGTACAGTGCTCAAACACTTGAAACGTGGTAATAGATACTTAAATAGTAATTTAGTAGCTTTTGTAACCACATGGATGGACATATGAGATTTTACGCCGATTTTGCTAAGAGTTTTGCTCATTCTTTTGTGTTGCATGTTTCTTTTACAGCCTTTATAGCTCTACACTTGCTTTATCGGGCATTTCATCTTGCTGCCAGTTCGTTCATCTGACAGTACTTCGTTTTCTTTGTCTATATGTCTCCATGTCTCCATGTCTCCATGTCTCCATGTCTCCATGTCTTCATGTCTTCATGCCTCCATGTCCCCATGTCTGTCTATCTGTTTGTGTGTTTGTTTGCTCCGATGGGTTTTTACATATCCCTGCTAAACTGCAATAAAATGGTTTTTGTCTTAAGCTTGGACTCATTGTTAGTGGAAAATGGGAAATGGGTAGGTGGATCATGTTTCATGCAGGACTGGGATTTATGTGGACTGGGATTCCAAAGAGATTTTCGCTTCTGTGTATTGCTCATTGTGTATGTACATACATGTATGTATGTATGTGTGTCTGACAGTTTGTGTGTGCGTTTGTGAAATGCTTGTGGCTTTCGATGTGCTTCTGACTTGGTTGTGGTCCATTTGCCGTTGATTTGCCTTTAAGATTAGCCGCTCATATGTCGGCTGTTTATTGTTTGGTTCCTTGGTTAAGAGGATCAGATGTACAGTCATTGCCCTAAACAAGTTGTTAAGCCAGCAGCTTGTGGCTAGCAAACGTTGTTGGTCATTTCTGTACGGTTGAAATGAGGCTTTTGGTTGGTTAACTACTGGAAAAAGATTTCTAAATGATGCATTCACATTTAATGTTTATTATTACAATATATAGCCAATGATTCAATTTCGACTCTTGCAGCTGCTGGTGGTTCATTGAGCTTATCAGTCAAAGTCATGTGTCATATAATTCGTTAAAAATAACTCTAAGTTGATATATATATATATATATATATATATATATATATATATGTTTTTGTGAATCTATCAGATAAGAAATTGAAAACAATTTGGAATATATTTTATTTACAACTGTCACATTTATGATAATTGAATTGATGAATAAGTCTGTTGAATATTTTTGAACAAGAAGCTGAGAAGAAAGTCGAAACAGAGCTTAAGAATATAAAAAATATTCAGTTGAAGGGTCTGGTAGTACTCTTAGTAGTCTATTTTAGTAAAACGCTTAACCCAGTTGAACCCCGATTACGTGTTGTCGCAGAAAGTGACACGGGGCACGTGGCCCACGACACGCCATTAGGCAGGAGCAGCAGACACACACGATATGCATAGTATATGGTAGACTATGGCTTGGTCCACGCCCAAGACCATACCACATATATTCCATATACCATACATACAAACATACATACATATACATATATATGTAGATTCTCTCTGCCGCGATACTTTCACCGTGTAGCATAACCCTTGACACGCCAGTCGAGATTGTTTTCAATGCCTGGAGCCAAACGTGACGCGTGTCCTAAGGTTAATGCGCCTTCGATATAAAAAGCAAAGTTCCCAACCAAAATGCAAATTGTTAACGTGACTAACGTAAAAGCCGCGTGCGATGCTAAAAATTTAAATACTAAAATAAAACTCATCTCTTAAACTGAAAAAGGCAATAAAACAGGTGACATATGAAATATGTATGCTTTTGCTTCTTGCTACCATACCGATTACTTTGTTTGTTTGCCAACTTGATAAATAAATATTTGAACATAAATCGAAGTCATTTCAATAACACATTTCAATATATACAGATATACATACATATGTGTGTAACCAAGAAGCACATTATAATTTGGTCACGTAACTATAAAACATAGTATGAAGATGAATATTATATGCACAAATATCGTATGTTTAATGATAGCTGAAATGTAAGTATAATGTAACTATGAAATCAAGTTGCGTTTCAATGGTACAAACTATGTATATATTTATGTACATATAAGAAATAGATCGGTATCAACAGTCGAGTTGGATAATGAAAACACTGTTACATTCTTTATTAACTACTGTTCCATTTCTGTGAGTAACGGAAAGGGTTCGGTGTGTTGATAACCTTATCGATAGCTTTCGGTATAATATCGTGTGTGTAGAGAGATGATGACGGTATCGATACTTATTAGAAAGAAGCCTACAATATACCACTCGAAAAGTTATTCCACCTCCGCCTTTCACATTTGTTTTATTCTATTACTCATTCTTTCTCCCTTTTCCTTATAGATAAGCTTTTGTTTGTTGCTTTCACACAATGCTTGGGGAAAGAAATTGAATGCAAGTCAGGCATTTGACGATACATGGAATACAGCATCCGACCTGGAAAATGAGCTGGAAGTAAGTAACTAAAACACTAACACACACACACACACACACACACACAGACACGCATACCTACGCACAGAAGAAAGCATATTACACATCTGTTTGCTCCACTATATGTGTACTTTCAATTAACGAAACTCAAGCCAAAAATTCTTGCACTCCAATTGCAGCAACAGAAACGAGCTAAGAGCGGCGGTAGCACAACGGGATCATCTGGCATTGGCTCTGGCCAATGGTCATCTTGGTCCGAGTGGTCAACATGTTCGCGTACCTGTGACGGTGGCATCATGCAACAAATACGTCGCTGCAGCACTCCAGGCAACTGCCGCGGCGAAAGCGCTCGCTATCGCATTTGCAACATGCAGCCGTGTCCGGAGCAGCAGGACTTCCGTGCAAACCAGTGTGCCGCCTACAATGATGTGCCCTATGATGGTACACTCTACAAATGGACACCGCACTACGATTATGTAGAACCTTGTGCTCTGACATGCAGGTGAGTCACATTCGGTATTCGGCATTCGGCATTCGACAGTCACCATTCGACCAATAGCCCACAGCATGTTGCATACTAAAACAGCAACCAAACCATGCTGCAATACTCAACTTGTTGTTGTAAGCTGACCAGCTGCAGCAATTGCTGTTGTAGTTTCGGTCAGAGGATGTTTACTTATTATTCATGATGATGGTTTGCGTTGGGCGTACAGCTGCCCGTTGCCAACCCAATGAATCCTCACTTTGTGCTTTAGCGTGACAATAAAAAAGCTGTTTGCGCGTTCCTTTTTTTTATACACTTACAAGAAGTACATCATCTCTTATTAAAAGATTGTAACATTAAAGTGCTGATATATAAAACACTACAAAACATATTTATATGTTCTAGCTACATATTGATCATATTCTAGTTGTACAGGAATCGTAACTCTAACGTAACTCACAAAGACAATTAATTAAAACGTTATTATACACAAAACTTTTTTTTTAAAGGATATAAAGTCTTCGGCGTGACAATTTTTCAAATTTACATTTTTTTTCTGAAGCTCGTTCGTATTTGCGGTTAAAATTAGTGGCAGTCTTTTCGGGTTTTGTATTTTTTTTTTTTTGCGGTTACCAGTTTTGCGTTTAATCCGTTTGGTTTAGGTTTGATTTTTTTTTCGCATTTACATACTATGCGGGACTTATAAATCATTTGCTAAGCGTCAAAATTGTGCAATTTAGTTGCAAATGAAGCTGTTGGTCAAGGGATTTGTTTGCTGCAAAAAGAGCTAATAGAGCTGAAATATGGAATGCAAGAAAGGAAACGAACGTATGTAGTAAATTAAATTCCGTAAGAAGAAATAAAGCACAAGACTGAAAATAGTTGTTGCTAAAATTTTTAAGAATAGTTTTTTTTTTTATTTTGGATTGTTGTGGTCTGTTTATACCCTGTAGTCATAGAAAATTGTTGAAATAATGTATATTAAGTTTAAAAATCATTTTTTATTTGACCGAAAATAAAATTTATGCCTTTGAAAGAGTTCTAAAAACCAGTAAAAAATAAAAAAATCTAGCAAATCTCCTGTATTTCGCTTGAATCTATGTACATAAACATAATGAAAGTTATAGTTTATTTTTCACATACAGTTCATAATATACTATTATTCTCAACGCATCGGTGATTTCAATTAAAGGTAACGGCTAAAGTCTCATATATCACTCATATCACACGACAATTCAGGATTATCTGCTAGAATAAAAGCGCAATTTTCCATAGTTGGTCTATTATTTGGGTCCTTATCCCAACAACTTTCAATCAATAATTTTATATCAGGGATATTTCCATTCGTAAGGACATCATCTATACAAGGTCTCTCATCATCTATAATATTTAATTATAAAAATTTATTTATATTTAATTATATAAAAAGTAAAATACTTTCAATTGTTTACAATTCTGTTAATGTAATTACCATAAACGACTTTGTAAAGAATTACAATAGAATTTGAAAGGTTATAATATGGTTTCCGTTCGGACATTACTTCCCACAGTACAATGCCAAAACTATAAACATCACATTTTTCAGTGTACTTCAGATTAGGCTGAGGACTATTATTATCACCCTTAAATAAAATACATTTTATGTTTGACTTGCATATAATAATAAAAATAATTAATTGTTATAATGTTCTAATACATACTTGACAAACTTCCGGGGCCATATAATTAGGAGTGCCCACACTACCTGACATCATTGATGCTATTTCTTTCACTGAGCCAAAATCGCATATTTTTAATGTGCGATATTTATTAGTGAGTAGCAAATTTTGTGTTTTTAGATCCCGATGAAGTATCTTAGGTTGCATTTGGTGCAAAAAAGTTATAGCCTAAAAATATAAATTTAGAAAAATTACTCGAATTCCAAAGGATTATTTAAAGTTAACCTTAGCCAATTGTAGCATCCATTTAAGTTTTCCCAAGTAAGAAATACTACGTATCTCATTTCCCTCTCCATGTAAGAAATTGTAAAGGGATCCACACTCTGCATATTCTGTTATTAAGTGAAGAAAATTCTCGCAAGGCGAGGTGACAGTGCCAAGTAATTTAATAATATTTGGGTGATTAACCTGTAAAAGATATTTTACTTCCTTTTCAATGTTTAATTTTGTATTGAGATCTCGAAATGTCTTAGCTACAACAATTTGTTTTATTCCATTTTTGATATTCCATGTAGCCTTGAAGACATCACTGAAGCTACCACCTCCAATCTAACAGATTAGTAAAAATTATGACTTTTTATATAGTATACTAATATTTAATACCCATTCATGGAACACTATGTCACTCCAAGCGATCTTCCTAGATATTCCTGGTCCATTTAAAATGTTGAGAATGAAAACCAATACATTCATATGTGGTCTTTTACTCATATTATGATTCCAACACAATTCAATCAATTCAATGATTTCCCAATTATTAATGTCAATAGAATTCACACTGTTTATTGGCGGATGTCCATATTTCTCAATATGTTCAATACATGTTATATCAGAATATGGATCTATTCGGGTTATTATCTCCCAAAGTATGCTGCCAAATCTATAGATATCGCATTTGTTTAAACTTTTCGTGATGTACTAAAATAACAAGCATAGATGAATTATAATGTAATTTAAATTTATCAACTGTCTACACTACTGTAAAATACTTACTTGTGAAAATAATTTACCAAAACAACATATCTTTATAGTGCGAAAATTCTTAGTAATAAATATATTTTTAGTACTTAAATCGTCAACAGTAATCATTTTTTCATGTAAATAATCAATTGCCTGTAAATTGCAAATAGGAATCAATTAAGAATATTTTGTGACATAAAATAAATGGAACCAACCTTTGCACATTGTAAACTCCATCTAAGAGCATCAGAATATGAATAATGCCGTGTCTCTCTTCCGTCACCATGCAAATGATTGTAAAACGTTGTGCTCTCAAAATATTCCATTATTAAATATTTATTTTCTCTTATACCATATAATTGTAAAATATTCTCATGCTTTATTCGTTTTAAGTCCCATAAATCGTTTTCGGTGATTTCTTTTGGGTATATCAATGCGTGAACTAATACATCTTTTTGTTCATTTTTCGTATTTAACGTTCCCAGGTAGATATCCGTAAAACTTCCAGATCCGATCTAATGTTAAAAACGGTATTATAAATACTTTGTAATATTGAATAATTATTATTTTTTTTTATTAAATAGTTATAGCAGAATAATAAATTACATTTAACTTTATTTTTTTAAAGCTATATGTAGAACAAGCTTATGCTTAAGCTTATGCCTGATGTAATATTGAAGTTATTAGTATATATTATTTTACCTTGTCTTTAATTTGCAAATCTCTCCACTCTACGGCAGTAGACATTTCTATATTTTGTATATGTTCGTTTATATACCTATTCATAGTGTTATCCAACAAACAAACAAACAATAACTGAAACTTCTCCGAGAATCGCAAAAAAAATATTATTAAATACTGTCGAGCAAAATCAAACGTTTATAAAGTAAAATTCTGCGGGTACTAATTATAAAAAGAAACTGCTGAATTGTGCACGATAAATTTAACTTATATTTTTTCAACGGAAATAAGTGAGTCGATTAAGATACCTATGTTACTTTAAGGGTATAGCTCTGTGTGAAGTCCTGAATTGTATCAGTTATTCAAAGAATTATTTCACCAAGATATTGAAAGTTAATTCTTCTAATTTTGTATGTTTTAATAATAGCACTTTAAAATATACAATTTTTTTTGTTCATTTTGCAACACTTCTAATCAGTGTTGAAGGTCCCTGTGACCTCCATAAAAAATATAAATACAACACTTGCGAAAATAATAAGTTCCAACGCATTGAATCCATAATTTTTCAAAACTTATATATTTTTCCTTGAAACCACTTCGTAGTACTAAAACGTTTTCTAAAATTAAATATTAATGAGCATAATTAAAATATATTTGATTTCATTACTAAGGTTACAGGGTATATTACCGTGGTATGCCTAAGAGTTGAGCTTGTTAAAAATTATTTTATACATCACTCATTTTATATTTAAAACTTTCTGCTTGATTTAAGATTAATTTATTATATTTATTTATATACATATGTACATATGTACATATGTATATAGAACTAAAACTATAGTTAATTGTATATACATATATGTATATTTCATTATAAAATGTTATTATAATCATCATTTGTTTGAGATTTTCTTGAGGTTTCAAATCGCAAGAATATGATGAATAAATATATTGATTTATTATGCTTGTTCGCAGTCTAAAATATAAGCACTTACTTCTAATGTTTTGTTCAAATCATGATATGCACAAAATGAAAATGAATATTTAGTAAAACATAACTAAAAAATTAGATTTGGAGAACTTTTTAATTCATTTTTATTATTATTTATATCGGTGTCAATGGTTTCATATTAACAACATCAGGTCCACATGAATCTGGATCAATGCCAAGAATAAGAGCGCATCTCTCCATTGTTGGTCGCTTACTAGGATCCGTATTCCAACACAATTTTATCAATGCTTTTACGTGTTCAATGTTTTGGTGGTTGTTGACATCATCTATTGGTGGTCGCTTGTTTGCTGCAGTTATAATTATAATAAAAAAAAAACACGATAGAAAAATCATTTTTGATACTGGAGATTTCGACACTTTTAAGTTTTAACGAACATTTTTGCATTCAAAAATTGCATTTCAGTATAATTTCTCAGTACTTAAATTTCCACTAAAACTTAAAACCATATTTTATTGAACGACTTGATCATGAAGTGAGAGGCTGACACGGGGAAAATGGCTTATTTGTGCATTCTGATCAAGTATATTAATGCTATTTATAGAGTTCACCATTTACTTCTTCTCAATTTTACTCATTTTCATAATAAGAGGCTATAAACATTTTTAGGATATAACAATGAATTAATTACCATAAATGACATTGTAAAGAACTGCAAGAGGTACACGATTTTCACAGATGTCCATAAGGTTTCTTCTGAGACATTACTTCCCAGAGTATAATACCAAAACTATAAACATCACATTTTTCAGTGTATTTTAATTTGTTCGATGGACTATCCTCATTTGTCTAAAAGAGAAATAGAAAATTTATTGTTCCATTGCATATTTGCACATATAATTTACTTACTTGACAAACTTCCGGTGCCATATATGCAGCAGTGCCTACATTTGCTGACATCATCGTTGCCAATTCGATCACTGTGCCAAAATCACAAATTTTTAATGTCTGATATCCATTAGCGAGTAGCAAATTTTGAGTTTTTAGATCACGATGAAGAATCGTAGGCTTCATCTGGTGCAAGTAAGCCATAGCCTTAGAACATCGTTACAGAAATTTTAATTTATTTACTTCTGATATTAATGTATTATTTAGATGTCACCTTAGCACACTGAAGCATCCAATTAAGTTTTCCCAAGTATGAAATTTTTGGTTTCTCATTTCCTTCTCTATGTAAGAAATCGTAAAGGGATCCACACTCTGCATATTCTGTTAATATGTGAAAATGAAGTCCGCTAGCTGAACTGACAATGCCATGTAATTTAATAATATTTATGTGGTTAACCCGTAACAGATATTTGACTTCCTTTTCAATTTCGGGCAATAAGTTAAAATCACGAAATTGTTTAGCCACAACAGTTTGTTTTCTTCCATATTTAGTATTCCATGTTGCCTTGTAGACATCGCTAAAGCTTCCACATCCGATCTAGCGGATCAATTAAAACCTCATTATTTATCTAATTTAATATACGACTTTTAAAATTACCTTTTCATGCAGCTGTATGTCGCCAGAGTCTATCGTTTCATATACAACTGAATTTTGCTTATATAAATCAGAAAATATTAAAATATGTTATTGGTAATTTTTAAATATATAAGTTACCTCATTCGAAGATATGATATAGTTTTTCTGGTATAAGACATCAAGGAAAAGTATTAATACATTCATATGCGGCCTTTTGTTAACATTATTAGTCCAGCATAGCTCAATTAATTTCTTGATTTCCGGATTTCCTCTTTCAATATGTTCTACATCATCTAGTGATGGATGGCCATATGTCTCGATATCATCTATACATTTTGTATCAGAACTAGGATCTTTGCGTGTTATTAGCTCCCAAAGTATGTTGGCGAATCTATAGGTGTCACATTTGTCTTTCGTCATATACTGAAATGAAAATAATAAGAAAATAATGTTTGCATAATATATGTATATAAATATATTATATATATATAAATACATATCTGAATAATGCATACTTGTGTAAACAAATTACCAAAACAACATATTTTTATAGTGCACAAATTCTTAGTGATAAGTATAGTTTTAGTACTTAAATCGTCCAGTGTAATTTTGGGCATTTTTTCATGTAAATGCAGAATGGCCTGTAAATGCAAAATAATACAATTCAATTACGAATGAAATGAATTAATTAAAATCAATTAGAACAAACCTTTGCACATTGAATACTCCATTTAAGAACATCAGTGTAAAAATAATTTCTTATATTTTGTTTTTTACCATGTAAATAGCTGTGAAGTGTTGTACATTCTAAATATTCCATAATTATATAAATGTTATATGTACTGTGAACTCCGTATAATTGTAAAATATTCTCATGCCTAATAAATGTTAAATGCAAAAAATCAGTTGAAGTGACTTTATTAGAGTAATTTAATCTTTGAACTAATACATCTTTTTCTGTATGCTTCGTACTCAAAATTGCTGTATAGATATTCGAAAAATTTCCCGATCCAATCTGGTATTGAAGATTAAAATTGAAGTATTTTAGAATATTGAAGTTTTGAATCAACTAAATAACTTAGATAGTACCTTGTCTTTCAATTTTAAACCTGTCCAGTCAACGTAATTAATCAGCTTTATACTTCTAGATTTTCTAGAACTAATGGGCGCACTCATAATGTTTAATCGAAAAACTTATACAATAATTCTGAACAGTTAAATCACAATTGCACCTTCCACATGGAGCGTAAAAGTTATTTTAAATTATGTGGAATTAGTTTAGCTTATAACAAGTAAGCAAGCTACGGACGGTTGAAAGGGCTGTAAGATACCTGGTACTCATGAGCTAAACAAATGTAGCGGCATATTAAGAATATGAAAACTATAGTTTCTGAAATTGGCATGTACAAACCGACAAATAGATGGGCGCATGGATTTAATCTATATTCTATAATATATATATGTATATATGTAAATGTACATACAGGCTTTATACCCTCTGTACCCTATTGGTGAAGGGTATCAAATAACAAAATTCTGCGGGCAGTTATATTCTAAAGAATGTGATGAATTGAGTGTAGTATAAATAAATAAATAACTTTTAGTTATGACTGAGTACTTGTGTTGAATTGGAAGTATTACTAAAAGGGAATTCGACGTCTTATTGTATAAATTACACGCAATGAAATTGATATAGTAATCACCCGAAAATGCATTTTGTAACTTAAGTCGAAATCAATACATAGTAAACTATGAACATTTAAGCAACCGTAACTTTCCATTATTTTATACATTGCTTTTCACCTTAAACTTTACAGGGGCCACCCAGCGCATCTTACCGAAGACATCTCACCGGAATCGGCTGCCGGCAATGCTGAGGAGTCGGAGCACTATGATGAGCAAAGCGTTATTGTCCAATTATCGGCTCGAGTGCAGGACGGAACCCGTTGCCGCTCCGGCAGTTTGGATATGTGTATACAGGGCAAATGTCAGGTGAGCGATAGACTATCGATGTAATCATAATGTTTGTACACAACCGAACAACAATATAAACTGAACTTTGAGTGTATGTGTAATTGTATGTTGGAGTGTGTGTGTGTCTGTGCAAGGGTTGTTAATTTCCTTCCTTCCTATGTAGGCTCCCTTTCTTCCACTTAGCTGCGCGAACTAAAAGATGATAAATTACAAGTACTTCGTTGACGTTGTCAGCGCAGGTGGGCGTCTGATAGGCGTGGCCGTGGTTATGAGCACGGAAAAAACGAAAACAAAAACAAAAGCCAACTGCATGCTGTGTAAAACGTACTTACGTATGCATATATATGCAGATTGCATAACACAAGCGCCTTTGTATCATTATGCTTGTGAGCATAAATAAATCATAAAGTTGGAAGGAGTTGTAAGAGGAAAGTAGTATGAAGAATGGGTTGGGAAAATTTATAGAATGGGGAACAGAAAGGTGAACTGCTCCTGCTGCTGTTGTAGTTGTTGTTGTTGTTAGTATTGTCGCTGCTATTGCTGCTGCTTATACAAGTACTTTCACCACAGTCAAAGACCAACTATTGAAATGCCAATAAAGTCTGCGCCTTGCGACGGCCTCGTTGCGACTTCATGTTGCAGCAATGAAATGTGCGCTTCAAAGTATACCATGGAATGCTGCTAGTTGACATGAGCTGCAATGTCGCTAAAGAACTTTTGAAGAATTATTATATTATATCTCAAATAATAATTTATAATTTATTCTTTATAAATATTATATCATATTATATTTCAAAGTAATCATTTATATTTTAATCTTTGTGCGATGATGCTTATTTTGAATTCAATATAAATTTGATTTTGAATTTGTTTGCTTTAATTTTTCACGTTTTTAAATTAAGCTTTTTAAATTAATAAGTGAACATGTAGAAATTAATTAATTAAATTACATTTAAAATTTTAATTTCAATTTAAAAGAAAAAATAATTATTTAAATTTTAATTTGATTTTGTAAACTTTAGTGGCACACCTCGTACGTTGTCACAAAGGTTTAGCAGGCTTACAACTACAATAATGTCAAACGAAGTTGGCGACATCAACAAAAAGCATCATCAACAACAAAAAGAACAAAAACAAGCAAAAACAGCACCAAGCAAAGTGGGCGCATTAAAACTGGCAATGGCTGCGGCGCGAGATCCTCCTTCTCCTCCCTTTCACTATTCTCAAGTTTCCCTGTTTCTCGTGGCGTGTTTGAGTTTCAGTTCAATTTGTTTCAAGCGTGTGTGTGTGTGAACGAATGTGTGTATTTTGCTATTGGTGTTGCGCCTTATCCGACTTTTGCCTAGTTTCGGCTGCGCTGCGCGTGTCGTCGCTGTAGCTGTCGCTGCCTTTGTAATGCCGCCAAATCGTCACCCCAATTTGTTGTAATAAACGCCAATATGTCATGTGGTTTACGTTTTGTTTTATTTGTAGCCTAGAGGCCCCCGAGAGTTACCACTGAAAGCACAACTAGATGCTGCAGCAGCTGCCATTGCAAAGGTTTACATATATGATCTACGTATACACATAGAGATACATACATGCATATATTTTGATACATCGGTACATGTATGCATATGCTTATGTATAGGCAATGTTTTTGTATATCTCTTGTGAATAAATCAAATAGCAAGTTGCCAGTTTTTGGGTTTTAATGCTACCCCGCGGGCTTATTCTTGCGCTGTTTGTCTTGCGGTTTAAACCCCCCAAAGTCAAAGATACACACATACACACACACACACACTCAGCGGCCTGCTCACGTACACGATAAACCACAAAACATTTCTTCCTGTCTTTACGTTAGAGATCTTGACATGGGTATGGATCCTCTATATTTATATATAGAGCAGTGGATTTATTTTATAATTGTATCTGTCATTTTATGTTACCAAATTCCTATCGGTATCCATATTCAATATTAAATAATTCAAGAGTAGTCAAAAAATAAAAACATAATGAACTAAAACTTTAACTACAACTAAAACTCAAAAATCTAATTGTCACTGTTGAATTTTATAGTGAGCAATTAATATAATAATTGAAACTCTATTTATTATAGCTTCCTGATAATTATACCAAATATGTCCATCAATAATTATTTCATTATTATTACTCATTAATACTAATAATATATTGTTAATACATTATAATTAGTACTTCGTGAAAGGTTTTAAAGCTTCTTTTTAATTTTTACTCATATTGAAATAATGAGAAATGAATCTCCAAATTTATGCATATTTTTTTTATCGAGAGTGCAGACGCCACTGTATATTTTAAGAAATAATAGCAATAACCCTTCTCATCTTTTTGAAGTAAACCTGAACAGTTAGAGTATGCTTCCCCTTTCAAACATAAAGAAATGCAGCATCCCGTCAAGCCTCGATTGAGTAAAGTTTGTTGACGCAGTCAGATGTGCATTTTGTGCTTTTTTATTTGTGCTGTTGTTATTAATTATTGAAATATGAAAAATTATAGTATTAAATATTATTGCTACAAAAAATTATATTTGAATTTATTAGCTATGTGCGTCAAATTTCAAGATCATTTTATGCAATTAAACTTTATTTTTATAAATGCATATAAATTATAAATTATATTCGATTTTCACATTCTGGTAAACGAAAAAATTCCTTAAATATTTTTTCGTCAATCAGTAAACATAGCGTAGCGTAGCCCTTGAACTAGAGAAGAGCACAAAAACAGAGCAGCACACTGTGCCACAACACACCATGGCACAGCTGCATATTATTCATTGATATATACATAGTATGTAGAAAAACACAGACAAACTCATAGACACACACACACACACACACACACACAGGCACACTCACACTTATGTGTGTAAGTAATAAGTAGATACATCATAAGTAGATACGTGTATCTGTTTGTGCTACTGAGCTTATGCAACGAATTCTCATTGATTTCCATATTTTATTTATTACATCGAGCAAAGAGCGCGCATGTTTGACTGAGTGTTCGTGTGATATGGTTTATATGTGTGTGTATATGTGAGTATGTGTGTGCATGTTTGTGTATTTGTTTGCCAATAGGTTACGATATTATACCGCTAACAGTTGATTTACACTTATTTACGTAGCATTTTTATTTGTTTTTCTGCCTTACAAAATACATTTTGTTTCTTTAGCTGCTTTCGCTTCTGCCTCAATAACTAAATGCTCTTTTTTTTCCTCTGTCTTGTTTTCTTTCAGCGCGTTGGCTGCGATTTGAAAATAGGCTCAACGAAGAAAATCGACGGTTGCGGCGTTTGTGGAGGTGATGGTAACTCCTGCTCGCAACCGCTCTATTACTGGGAGATGGCACCGATGTCGCAATGCTCCGTCACCTGCGGCGGCGGTAAGTCTTTAGTCCTTAGTCCTTAGTCCTTAGTTGACAGTCCCTAGTTCTTATGTAGAATGTAAGTACTTATGTATGTAGTTGTGAGTCCCGTCATCTTCTACTTCCTTCTGTTCTTCTTCGTACGCTCTAGTCTCTAGTGCAAATAAACAAGTGGAATATGTCAAGAACATTGCCTCAGGCATTGGCGTGCCTGGCTGCCGTTTGTAATCTTTCCCCTTACGCGAAAAATGCTGTCAAATTTTTTACGTGCCCTAGCATATCAGTTTTGCTGTCTCTTTCTCTCTCGCTCTCTCTCTCTCTCTGTATGTGTGTCTGCTTGTATATGTGTATGATTGTGTTTGTGTGTGGCAAGCAGCTATTTGTCGTGCTCATTTATTTTCATTGAATTGGAATTTGTTTCGATTGAATGTTTGCATGGTAATCGAGTGGCAGTTGCTTACCATTTCCTTCACAGTAGTCCAAATTGTTGTTGAAAACTCTGCACATTTTTCGTTTGGCAAATGCTTTAAGTTTCATATATATATATATATATATATATATACATATATCTATATATTTCTCTTAGCGTCTTCTATACATTTATGATTAATAGTCCTGGCAAAATAATATATTTAAACTAAAGTTTCTCGATTAGCCTACGACTGACTTGCCTAGCTTAAACTTCTTCTTTCTATAATATTTTGTTCTCTGTGCGGGTTCATAAATTGGTTTGCATGCAGCCAAAAGTCAAGTTAGAAGTTGAAGTTTTTTTTTTTTTTGGATTCGGTTCAGAAGTTCAGAAGTGTGTGTGCGTAACATGATGAGCTACAACATGGGGTAATATGACTTAGTGTTGCACTGATTACTAGTTACCTGTGTAAGATGAGTGTCGACTTTTAATTGGGCTTGACATAATTAACGACAAATAATAACTGTTTAGCTACAGCTACAGCTACATATCATAATTTAAGCTAAGACTCTATATCAAACTTTACTACACCGATTATTTACAAGTTGGGATTTAGGTTGATTTAAGGTTTTGGCTTTCTCTTTTTCATTCCCTTTAGATCAATAATACTTTATATATTAAACTTTTTCAAGTAAAGTATAGTTCATTTTTTATCCCCTTATCTGGCATCACACTATCCTAAATATATGTACTTTAGTCATGTCTAATCTAAGTTAATGTATTGTTTAATTTAATTAATTAATTTAATTAATTTAATTTAATTAAAATCGACTAATAAATACCCTTTAAATAGTAAACATTTTTGTTTATTAAATTTATTTATTTTTTTTTATATAAAGGTTAATATTAGTTTGATTTTGTTTATGACCAAGAGTATGAAAAAGTAGTACGAATTATGTTTATTTGTGGTGTAATTAGTCGTGGAAAATAAAAATCGATTGAAAATGAATTTTAAGTCAACAAAGTTTTGGACACGCAAAACTTGATGATGAAGACGGCGTTAAACCAAAACAAATATTATCAATGCCCGCCTGTCAATTGCCGGTAAAACATGACAAATTTTGAGTTACTTTACCTACACTTTCTCGTTTGCTGTTCTCATGCATTTTTTATGAACTTTGCGCTCCCTTTTTCGGCCATTAGGCCGTCAAAATTTCGAACTAAAATAATCGGTGTGCTGCTTGATAAATGTCAGCTTAGGGTCTGAGAGGCTACAAGCTACACTCAACTACTAGACTGAGCTTTGCTCCTCAGGGTTACGATTAGATTTGTATGCTTGTGTTTGGGTTTGGGCATGAGTTGGTCATTGGGGCTTGGTCTGGTACTAGAACTGCTGCTTGTTAATTTCCGACAATACGAGAGTTGGCTGCAAGTTTACTTTGTCATTATCCTGCCTGCCCGTCTATTGCAAATGGTAAAATCAATTTGTTTTTCAATTTTAATTGCAATATCGTTTAGCTGCCTTCAAGCAGTGAGGTGTAACACAGTATGGTTGCTATTCCCAATGAGCTACTGCCACATGCCTTCCATCCTTCCTTCCTTCCTTTCTACCTTCACTTGTGTTTCGTTCCTTTAATTACATTTCAGCGCCGTACCGACTTACATGTCACGTAAATGTCAAGTGCAGTCTGCCCTAATACTCGTACAAACATACTTACGCACACACACACACACACAAACACACACATATATATATATATATATATATACATAATATGCATGTATATAGTATGTTTTATGGGCGTCTCTCCATAGGGGTCAACCAAATTTGAGGCAAGCAACTTTGAGTGTACTAAATACTACACGCATTTAACTATTCGGAATGTCCATTTCATGTCCTGGTTTTTGTCTTCAACATAAAATTTTATATTATATTACTTATTGAACGCACCGACGACGATGCCGACGCTGACGTCACATAATTGCATACATTTCAGGTTCAATCAATTATATCGAATTATACATATTTCATTCATTTCACTCAATTGTCTATTGCATTTTCTCAGTGTAAGTGTCGTACATTCTATTGATTACCCAAATTCAGTTTCTTATTCTTTGTATGTACTATGTACTTTCTAATGGAAGACTGAGTGAATTCAGGACATTCATGGTTGTTGTTGTTTTTTTTTTTTTATGGGGAATAATCATATACTACTTGCACTTAAGTGCATAGAACACGTAAAAGTAACATTCATAAAATTCTACGAGGGATTCGGCAATGTAAAAAGTATGAAAATTTAATGCACAAAATTAAAGTAAATGTTCAAGAATCCGTAACATAAACATTTTTGTTTAAGCATTAAAATAAATTTCATTTATTATATTAATATTTTTTTCAATTTTAAAAATAATTCAATTTTAATTTTTCACGAACAACAACATTTAATTTGATTAAATAAAAAAAGGATGCGTAGCATATTTAGCACATGTTTTATATACCAGCAATCAGCACTAAACATTTAAATTTCCGATTCACTATAAATTATTATAAATATTAACCACAATAAGCTCATAGAGCTTTATATGGACGGCATGCTGTGAGATGTGAAGCATTGTAAATCTACTCATGGAGCTCATTGATGTTACTGTATGCTGCCTGCACCATGCTGGGTCATGCCCGGCAGCTAAAGCCATGCAACACATGCCACATGTCAGTTCGTATCAGTCGTATCATTGAGTCTCTCTCTCTCACATTCTCTCGATGCCGTGAACATGAAGTCGACTTCGACTTTTTGCGTTACAACAATTGACATAAATGCCAAGAGAGGATATTACCAATTGCCTTAAGCCAATTGTGTCATGAATACGCAGCAGCAGCAGCAGTAGAAGCGGCAACAGAAACAGCAGCAATAGCAGCAGTACCAGCAATGGTGCCAGATGACGTCTACGATGTTTGGGCCTGTTGGGTAGAGTATGAGTATGCGGAGGGGGGGGGGGGAGGCGGTTGGCGAATTGAGGATGAATCTAACGTTAAGGATAACGATGACGTTGCCTGAGCGCACACAATGAAGCTTATAAACGAAATTCAATAGCTGAAAATCGGCGTCCCATCTGTGCGTTAAGGGGACAACTACTATTTACAACTGAATGCGAGACCAGCTTCCAACTATTTTTCAAACTGACAGATCGTTATGGCATTATGCATTGTGTGACTATTTTCGAATCTCTACCTCGCATTTTTCTCTTTTCCCTTCACCCCTTCTCTATCGCCGTCATCTGCAGTTTCTTTTTAAGGAGTCTGTGTTTGCTCTGCCAATTTCCGCTACTGCTTTTTATTTTTCGGCACTTTTAGGAATCGATGTTGAAATCAAAGAAACACTTCTGCACTTCTGCACTTGTGCACCTTGGTTGCTATTTGTATAAATTCGCATATTTCTTATACTTTAACACATTGAGTGCTAAGAATTATATAGACGCACAATTGATTAAAGTGTTTATAATGTTATCCATAAATCTGATAAAAAAAAGGAAGTGAACTTTAAAAATATGAAGTCTGTAATATATAGTAAAATTATTATTATATAACATTTGCTTTTCGTTATGTACAATTTTTAAGAATTAAATTTTAAAGTCCAAAAATATATAAAAATGGTTTAATACTTAGCTAAGTATGTAATGTGAATATGGAATATTTATGAAGAAGTGTATTGGAATAATAATATATGCATTTTAAAGAGTTAAGCCAATTGAAACTTAACATATTTCTGTTGATTTTCTTCGATATTTTGGAACATTTCGCTGCATTGTGCTAAAGACTTACATGTAGTATCTGTATTTGTGGCAACTGTCACGACGTGCTGTTGCCGTATCCGTGTTCTTGTCCGTGACTGTCTTTAAGTGCCTAAGTAACATTAAAGTTGCACAACCTCCATCTACAGAGCAAAGCAACCCACTAAAATGCCGTTTGTGACTTTTATTGATTTTCAAATGCAGCAAAATGTTTGTCTGGCTAAGAAATGCCAATTCGAATTTCGTCGTTTTATACAAGTAACATTGCCTTCATTTTACTTCAATTTCTTCTTTTTTCTCTTTTTTTGTCAATGCTTTAGGTTACAAAATGTCTCGTCCTATATGCAGGAATCGTCTAACTGGCGCTGATGTCGATGAGACGCTTTGCAGCGTTGCTAATCGCCCGGAGCCATCGGTGGTGCCGTGTAATACACACAGCTGTCCGCCACGGTAAGTACAAAGCTAGGGGACAGCTCTCCAAACTTTCTTACTATACCTCAAACTCCCAAGCTACCAATCGCCTTAGTCTGTCCACCTGTCTAGCTATCAATTTAAATGGCGTTGGTTATCGTGCGCACGTTTTGATTGCCTACTCCAACACCATTATCGGCCCAGAGAACTGAGACTTGAGCACTGAGAACTGAGAACTGAGACTGTGTAACCTGCTTGCTCGCTGTCTGAGCCCGTAACTGTGCAAGTTTTCAGGGCTTCTTGTCTGTTCACTATGTTCACAATGTTAGCCATCGTTTGCAATATTCCTATTCCTCTGAACGTCCTCCATTTATTTATCGTTTTGTGACATTTTCAAACCGCATCGAAAGTTTACGCCAATTTTGCGAGTGTCTCGCTCGCCTAACAACTCAAATTCTAATCTCCGTTCTTTGCGGGTGTCTATTGTTGCTTTTGCTTTTTCGTTTTTCATACCTAGGAAACATGTGCCTAATGGGTAGCATGGTTTAACACTTGTATGATACTAAAAAAATTACACAGATTTTTTAAAAATGTTTATTAAATTGAAACTATAAAATGAAAAACTTTAAGTTCAAATCGAAATATTGAAAGTTCATAATATTTAATCGCAGGGTATCTCATAGTTGTGCTTGTCAGCTTTTGTCTTTTGTCTAACTTGTGTTACACTTCGACATTCGGTCTGTTTATTGCTGTTCGCGGCTTTGGGCTGCTGTCGGGTGGGACATCAATTATTGCCTGTGATTTTGGCTGTCTTGAGGTTTCAGTTCTGGCATCGCTTACTGCAACATTGGGGAGTTTGCTAATAGTTGGTTTGGGAGGCGACACAGCTCTCTGGTCTGCCAGAGTTATCGGAAGGACAATTGTCGATGCTGCTGGGTAGAGACTTATGATACTCTGTGATATTTTCTGTGCTATATAGTTTAACGATTATCTTTTTTGATGCTGTATGCCAAAATCAAATAGTGATTTTAATGCTCAATATTGCAGTATTTTATGTAGTATATAAAATATATAGTTGCTATAAAAATTATAGGAATTATATGCAAGTCATAAAGAATGTTTTAGTGCAATGGCAATCTGCATAATCCTTTCCAGTCCGTTGAGCTAACCTTCTCATCAGATCATTTGATTCATTCAACTAATCTGTCAGGATTAAGCGCCATGCACTTTGGTGTCCAATACAATTTTTTTTTTTTATTTCGGGGTTTTGTTTTTTGGTTTTTTTGGTGGCAAAACCGCAGAGGCGGTCGAGAAGCAACTTGTTTTGGAAACAATTTAGTGGAACTAATTCAGCAAAACGCCCTCGACAACTGGTGTTATACAAGTATATGCTAGTTGTAGTAGTCGTATTCTCTAACCACTTTTCCGCCTCTTCCGCAGTTGGATAACCGACGATTGGAGCACTTGTAGTCGCCTCTGCGGACACGGCTACCGAGAACGGATGGTTGTCTGTGCCGAGGAGACCAATGGCATAAAAACGAGGGTAAGTGCATGTGGGCAAAATAGCAAAATGGCCAAAGAGGGCAACGAGGACAAGTGAGAAAGTGGAAAAGTAGAAAAATGGGTAAGTTGTGATGGCCAAAAAGTTCAACGAAAGTGGCTATTACTAGAGAGGTACCAGAGTACTAGAATACTGAAGTACCAAAGTACCGGACTACTAGAGTTTTAGTGTGCCTGACGACTGCCCACTTTTAAACGCTGCTAATTTTGCATAAAAAGTGGCAACTCGACAGACACACACACACACTGACACATACACAGATATATACAAACATATTATTAGCATGTTCTCGTCTCATTTTGTTTTTTTTTTAACATTTACTTCTTTTTTTTTCTTTTTACATTTGTGGCTCGTTTTCATACTCGTTGCGCTGTGGCCTTTTGATGGTAACAGGTTGCAGATATTATGTGTCGCACACCGAAGCCACCAACACAGGAGACCTGCATTATCGAGGAGTGTCCGCATTGGGAGGTGGAGGATTGGACCGGCGTAAGTACCACCAACAACTCGTGTAATAATCATGTACTTTTGCTGGCAATACAGACGGACAAAGAGTCTTAGGCAAATGCAAACGATGATGAAGAGGAAGACAAAGACGAAAATGAAAATGAAGACCAAGATGAAGAGCAACACTAGCAAGTCCAAGTCGTTGGCAAAGACGAAGACAAAGAGACGTTAACGAAACAGTGTCTGGCCACAGTGTATACTTAGCTAAATGTGTAGACGGCTATTAGCACCATATACTCTATTCTAGTATCTGACTTAGAATGAAGGGTTAGGGTGACTGTTAAAGTGCTGAAAACCGTCCATATAGTTAGACTAATTAGCATCTATTCTTATTTCTAGACAATACTCTGCCCAATTCTACTTGAAGTTTTATATTATAATTTCAAAAATCTATCAGGATGTTGTATACAATATACACCACATATGTATATATATGTATAAACACATATAGAAAAACTATTAAAATTAATGATCAGTGAAGTATACAAAAAAATAGTTTCATATAAAAAGAATATATATATATATATATATATATATATATAGATAAGTGTGTAGATATACCATATATATGAATATTTTTTACTTTCTTATTACATTATTTCACTGTACATATATTAAGATTTACATTCAATATTTTATAATATTATAATTTGATTAGTTGCTCTTATAGTTGTAGAGCATTTAAGATTCGATGCGTCAGTTGTACGTTTTCTTTGTAGTGTTTTTTTGCAATTTACTTTGCTTGGTGGCTCGTAATAAGCCGCTAGACACGAGACTGAAGCCTCTTCCCGGTTATAGCCATACAACTTAATCAACTCGTCGACCGTTTGCTACTGTTGCTGCTTAAGTTTGTCTGGCCGCAAGTTTCACTCATCCCATTCTGTTTCTATTTCTCTTTCTCTTTCTGTTGCTTTTTACCTTCCCTTTTTATATATTCCTAAACCAGTATCTTCTTCCTATCCGAGTTCATTTTGTTGCTGTTCATTTACAGCACAAGTTTATTAATGTGAGCCTCGATTTCTATATACACTTCTCGTCACTTCAGTAGATAAGTGGATATACATATGTGTGGTTGTGTGTCTTCGGTGCAGTGGGGGTGGGGAGAGGTGGTGCCGCTGTACAATCCAAAGAGATAAGGGGGCTTTTCTTGAGTATTAAGTTTATGTGTTGCTTAATTAAATTGTCTTGAGTTTGGTTTTTCGGTTTTCGACTTTCGCTAAATATTACTTAATGTTGCTTCAAATAATTTCTTTAATTTTTTTTGTTTGGTTTTAAGTTTGGGTTTAAGTATAAATTTTAGTGTTAGGTAGTTTCAAGGTTTATTAGAGAAGAGATATTTGTCTCGATGTATCCCATTTACCATAAGAGACAGTATAACTGCTTTTAATCCAAAGTGAATTACAATGTTTCAAAATAATGAGCTTAACTTCAGCCTATAAACGACTTTATGAACTAAAAGAGCAAAAAAAAAAAAATTGAAAACTTTTGCTTATTATTGCCAAACATTTAACGGCCTTAACAGGCTCATGCATGTTAATGGAAAATACTGCGAGTATTCTCGTTATGCTGCTTACGAGATGAAATGAAAACCAACCGAATGAGCCTATTAAAAAAAACCCATTTAATGTTTTTTTTTGCACATTAATAAAATAAGTACATATATGCCACAAAATTAAGCGCCATTAAAATGAGCCAAAGAGAGCTGGTGAAGTGGATGGGGTGGGGTGGTGGTGGGGGTAGAGGTCAGAGTGATATGGGGATAGGAGGCAGACAACAAGAGTTACGCATGAAATGCAAAAAAGCAATGAAAAGCAAGTACAGATAAACAATGGGGGAAGCCGCATGAAAGGACGTTACACATACGCCGCATGGAACAACCAACTGACAAAACGCAAACAATATGAAAATTTGCATTTGTATGCGTGAGCGCGCGCACGTGCTGAGTAGACGAATATGTGATATGAGAGAAGTGAGAAGGGATAACGTGTAACGAATGAAAGTGGAATGTTGAATGTTGAAGTTTGAGTGCGAACAGTATGAGGAAACGAACGAGACTGAAAGTGACAGAGGGGATACCGCTGGACCATGCCCTTAGACACTTTCGTTCGCCTTTGGCTTTCTTTTTTTTCGCTATTTTTTTTGTTTGTTTCAACATCGCCACTTTCACTTTCAATTTTCACGACAGCACTTCGTCATCGCCAGTCGTCATCTTTTGTGCAAACAAATGAATTTTTATTGGTCCTCAGTAAAACATATTGCAATAATTTATAATGCTTATGGATGTTTTCTCTTTTAACTTCACTCTCTTCACACTCTTCACACTCCCATCTCACATAGTGCTCGGTATCGTGCGGGCAGGGCATTCAAATGCGAGGCGTGGAATGCAAATCAACGGATGGCAGCCTAAGTGCTAAATGCGACCCCCTAACCAAGCCAGGCAGCATGCAGCAGTGCTCGACGGGCATTCATTGCGATGGTGGATCTGCTAACCAAAATAAGGGAGGTGGCACCATCATTGTCGGCAGCAGCCGTTCCATGAATGAGGTAAGCGAGGGTGAAGTATGCGCTATGTACACAGCTTAGTTGAAGTCTGATAATCCCAATTTTAGCGCTCCGAACGGCACATGGACAGCTCTGACCTTGATGAGGATGACGATGATGATGATGATGTGGACGATGAGGCTGAAGAAATCGATGATATGGAATCTGGCCAGGATACTGATGATGGTGAGGGGTTATCGTATGCCGATCAACCATTACGCTATGCACATCACACACAAAGTCGACTACATCATGAAACAGCCGAAGAGCCACGCACTATGCGGCTAATGAGCGCTAGCTCTAGCAAGAATCATAATAATAATCCCAGAGGAAATGCAAATGGAGGAACAGATGTGCCATCATTAGATCCAACGTAAGTAGAGAAATGAAACGTTTTACTATGACAATATAACAGATTTATAATAGTTTAAGGAAGACACGCTCTATCTCTCTCTTGTTCAGAATATACAGTTATAAGTTTGCATAGTCTGTTTTTGACATGGCCAAATTCTAACTGTCTGAGTGGATAAGAAGCCATGTTCTGTCTCTCTCGACTCACTTGACATATATTATATCAGTGTGTATTGCAAGTACAAGTATTCCACGACTACTACTTATTCCAACTCCTGTTGGAGTTAGTTGCTCTAGGCTTTCTATTCAAGCACTTGGCTTGACAAGAACTTACAAGAAGCAAACACTTACAGTACACACATACACATACATAATCACAGAGACATGCACATACGCGAATAATTAACTGTTGCCACGTCCTATATACCTCCTTATAATGTCCTTGAGCAGTGTCGACACCTAAAATTAAGACTATCAACATCGACATCATCATCAACAACTTGGACTCCTTGACTAGCTTGTAAGTACAGTAAAGTACGCCTAATGACAATTAAAGTGCTGTTGCTTCAACTGCTACTGCTACAGCTGGTTGTGGTGTTGGTGTTGATGGTTGATGGTTGATGTTGCTGCTACGTTGCTTTGTTGTTAGTCACAGTTGATGTTTATTGGAAAGCGATAAAGTAGCCGCGATAAGCTGTCCAAGATTGAGTTGTGCTGCGGTAGGAATGTTGTCAGAGGAGCGGGTGGCAGCATTAGCTAAAGAGAAGGAATGAATATAAAGAAACACTTTAATTAGCTGGCAATACTGTGAATGGGAACATCTAATGAAATCGTTAGGAACATAGCTAAATCAAATGCTTTTAACTGTTAATTGGAATATGGGGAATACTTGCTTGTATTCCAAATAATAAATTACAGCTCTGATTGGTTAGCCTTTAGCCTATATGTCGTTACAAATATACCCTGTAAAAATGATTAACATTACAGAAGGTATTTTCAATGTAAATTTAAAATGCAAAATTAAAATAAAAAATGTATAATAATAATTATTGAAATACAATTTTCAATTGAAATCCTTTCGATATACTTATATGGGAAATATATTATGTAAAGACAAATATAATTTATAAAAGCTTATAGAACTTAAGTATAAATATTATATACACCTAAATATTATATATATAAAACTTATGGGAAATATCAAATTAAATATTTCATATATAGTTGTCGAAGTTTACTTAACATATACATTTTTTCATTAACATTTACATATTGTCTAGAGTATTTAAACTTCTATATACATGGCCAGTATTCGTGCTTCTTTAGTTATATATGTATATGAGCTTGTGCTGTGGCAAATTAGTCAGTGTAAACATCAATGACTTGGGATGAGATGTATGATGGGAGGCGTGGCCAGTTTAAGTAGTCAATTGAGCTTGTGCACATTTCCGGTCCTACTTCATTTCGTAAATGCTGCCTGACATTTTTTGTGCTTTTGGCAGTCTAATGTCTAATGCCATGTCGAATGTTTAAGAGGAAATGACAGGCTTTACGTCTTATCACTTAAGTGGAATCAATATACATATATACATTCATAGCATATAAATATACGTACATTTACCTAGCAATTGGACTTGACGGGGTCCAATTTCAAATTGACTCTAGTAGGCAGTTGGATAATGTTGGATTCAAAGTAGAATCTCAAACCATAATCCATGACTGGAAACGATCCTTAATTAGCCTTGTTCAGTACAGTATGAACGGTCGCTTGCTTCATTTCCAAATTAACCGTTATTGACATAGTCCTTTTCAATAGTCCTTCAGATAAAATATATATTATCTGCTGACAGTGTGGTCACATTTGAGTGCCCTCGCAATTACTCGTACATTGACCTATCTTCCAGAGGCTCTCCTCCAACATTTCTCACTATGATTACAGACTTAATGGGAAGACGTAAAAAATATAAAAACTGGCGCATTTTATTTTGACGAAAAGTCCAGTCAACTTATATACTGTTATACTATACTATCTAGTATATTACTTATCATGGCTCTAAAACTGAAACTATTGGCGGCCTGTCGCCTGACGCCTGCCGCCATAAAGTCGCGTCTTGATGCCGCCGAAAAACCTTGGCCTCTCTCTTTGTGACAACAATAACGGCCACAAAGGAGATGCGCTGGCGACGCGCCAGACAAACATTCAAAAAAAAAAAAAAAAAACAGAAACAAAAACAAAAAAATATAAGAAAATAACCAAAAAAAAAAGAGAAAAACAAAAAACACAAAGTCAAATACAACAAAATGCGCAAACAAACTTTCAAACGTTTTTCGGTTGCCACTTGGCCTACACAGCGTATGGGCAACGATAACGACAACAAAAAAAGGCAACGGGCGCCGCGTCGGTTATGAAATCAGCCAGTGCCGCTCTTAGGGTCGACCTACTTAGGGATGGTCCTTTAGAAGCAGCACCACGCGCCTTTCTGCAAATGCTATAACGTTGTAACATTGGCGCCATTTTAATGCGCATGATGTGGTGTCGCGCTGGTCGAAGCAATGGTGCTGCTGCTGTTGCCAGTGACAGTGACAGTGGTGGATGTCGGATGGCGGATGGCGGTTGCCGAATAGCGGCTGACGGTGACAGTGGCCATGGCAGTGTCAGCAGCTACAATTTGACTACAAATCAATAACTGACAACATGAGGGGAAATCTCTCTCGTGTGTGACGGGGAGGGGGATTGGGAATAGAAGACCAGTAAAAACTAAACGCATAGTGTGTGTGTTTGTGTGTATGTGAGCGGTCAGAAAACTATGCGCTATGTCAAGCTGCTATATTGACTGTCAATGTGGTCATAAAAACCACTCCGGCTAACAAACAATGCCCAAAATATAGTAACAGCCACAAAAACAGCAAAAACAAAAACGAAGCACTGTAAAACAAATACAAGTGGTCCGCTTAGAAAATTTCGATCAAAATATACCCTAGAATTTGTAAAGGCTAATTTATTTAACTAAATTAATTTTATATTAATTTATAACTAAAAAATAATAATAAAATAGATAATAATAAAAAAAAAATATAAAAAATTATTTTTAAATATTTAAAAATTAAAATGAAAAGAATAACAATAATAGTGTATTTATTCAAGAAACAATTAAAAGCAAAAAATGCAAAAAGAAATATTTATAAAAATGTATTTACAAATTTCAACAATTCATTTAATTTTTAAATTTATATTTATTTCCATACTTTTATATATTTTAATATATTCTGCTGTGTTTTACACATATGTATATTGTGTAAACAGGGTATTGCGTAGGCAAATATGCCATGACAGAGATTTTGGTGCTTCGCATGTAGTATGTAGGAGGCTTAATAAATAGGAGCATGGATGCCATGTAGCATGAAATGAAATACAATGTGTAAAACATCGTGGCTGTGACTATTGTTGCATGGAATTTGTTTAGCGTTCGAGTGTGACAGAAGTGTCACAGTTGAGGGGCAAAGGAAAAGGCAAAGGGTATGGCTATGGCATGAGTATGAGTATGGGTTGAGAGATGCACTACTAACAAGAATGACTAGTTTAGTTTCGTTGGTTGCAACTTTGACATGGCTGAAATTGGTCCTTTTGTGCGTGTTCTTATCTATTTTTTTAGATGAATAGTCAGCACTCAGAATGTGTAGCATTTTTAAATTTAAGTTGAAATGATATTTTATTGAAATGAATAAAAAATATAATAATTTAATAATATTTTTTTATTGCACATTTTCTTATCAAATTTATTTATATTTGCAGCTTTATTAAAGACACGGAATGGTCCAGCTGCAGTGTTACATGTGGCGAAGGCATCCGACGACGAGCTTATAAATGCAAAATATTTTTGGAATACTCGCGCACAGTAGCCACCGTCAATGATACACTGTGCGAGGGCACCAAGCCACATGATGAAGTGGAACGATGTGTGGAAGAACCATGTATGCTGCCATCACATGGCTATGATGATCAGTTTCCACGTGATTCTATTAAAGTTGGTGTCTCAGAACCGGGCAAAACATATGTGTGGCGCGAACAAGGCTACACATCGTGCAGCGCCTCATGCTTAGGTGGCGTGGAGGAGCTCATTATTAACTGTGTGCGTGAGGACAATGGTCGTGTGGTATCCCCTTTTCTCTGCTCACCAGAAACAAAGCCAGAGGCACGTGTGCGTACTTGCAATGATCGACCCTGTCCGCCACGTTGGAACTATTCGGATTATACGCCCTGCTCCAAGAGCTGTGGCATTGGCATCAAGACACGCGAGGTACAGTGTATTCATGAGGTCACCCGTGGCGGTGAAAACACAATGGTTGTGCCCAACAGCATGTGTCCACAACCACCACCAGCTGATCGACAATATTGCAATGTACTCGACTGTCCAGTGCGCTGGGAGGTGGGTGAATGGTCAAAGTGTTCACATACTTGCGGCTATGGCATCAAGGATCGTAAGGTTGAATGCAAGCAGATTATGGCACAAGAACATAAGATTGAACGTCCCGAATCAATGTGTCCTAGTGTCAAGCCTCCCGACAAGAAGCCCTGCAATGTTAAGCCATGCCCTCCCGAGGATCCAAAGCCCGTCATACAAATAAGTAATTCCACACACATTCAACATGATCCGAGAAAGACAAAAATAACATTGAAAGTGGGCGGTGCTGGTGTAGTTTTCTTTGGTACACAGGTAAAAATCAAGTGCCCCGTAAAGCGTTACAATCGAACCAAAATCAAGTGGAGCAAAGACCATAAGCCATTGGCACGTTCTCGTAAATTTAAAGTGTCGAAAAAAGGTGCATTACGAATTTTGGATATAACATTCCGTGATGCAGGCGTCTATTCGTGTCACGCTGGACTCAGCTCTGCTGAAATTCATATTGAAGTCAAGGCCAAGCCCGGCCAGCAGGCCGAGGAACTTGAACGTCAGGAAGCAGGTGAGTGCTAAGAGAAAAAAAATAAATGCCAAGCGCTTTCAATTAATTAAAAGAAGCTTTAACTACAAGAATGTATCCCTGTCTCTGTCTGTTATCATTATCAGATCGCCTAGTGCGTGAGCGTAGCGGCACGGAGGCGCTTACCTCAGCGGACATGACGTCTGCCCCGAATGGCGCAACATCAGGTGGTGGTGGAGCAATAGCCGGCGGCTCTGATGGCAACGCTAATGGGTAAGTAACAAGGGTCACACTGTTGAACTTACCCAAAAGTTTTTTGCTTTAAACTTCGCACTCTAGAGTTGAGTGTCGACAGAGAAACGTGAGAGCTCATTAGCCATACACAAGACAGGCAAGGCAAGGCAAGGCAAGGCTAGGCATCGCAAAAAGGACATGTATATAATTTGGCAACGATATTTAAGGAATGTTTTGAGCAACTTGTTTCTTGTTCTCAATTTGAATCGCTAAATAAATCTTGCTTAAATCTATCTAAATCACAGCTCAATGAGTAATTCATTTAATAATTATTTCAATAATATTTATAAATTGTTGAAATTTTAACTTTAAAAATAAGTAAGACATTTAAATATATATTTTATTTATTTATGTCAAACTCTCTTTAGATTAGAGTTGAACTTTATTTTGAAAACATATTTTGATTATGTTATTCTTTATACAGACATCACTGACACGTTGTTACAGCTAAATGTCCTGTGTCCATGGCTGTGGCTGTGGCTGTGGCTTACTTGTGGTGCAGCAGCACATAATAGCATTTCAGTGCTTACAGCTAAATATGTTGTGTGAAAGCTGCCTTGGTCAGTTATGCGCTTGTTTTCAGTCTTGTTTTTATCTAGCGTTTCCTTATTGCCAACACTTGACTCCTTTTGCTTTAGCCTTAGCTTCTACTTGCTTCAGACAACATTGCGTATGCGTGTTATCGCCTTCAAAGTGTTGTATAGCACACACCTGTACACATTTATTTGTATTTGCCCGGCAATAAAATTCTATGGGGTTGAACACAACAACAACAACAACAACAACAAAAACAACAACAACAACAACAACAACAACAACAACAACAAAAACAACAACAATAACAATAACAACAACAACCACAAAAGGTGCAAGAAAAAACAAACTAAGTAAATTTCATGGTTACTTAAATGTTTTACCTCTGCACGGAACTCACATTTAGTCACCACGCCCTGCTTCTCCTGGATTCCTTCAAGCTACAGCAACACGTTTTGAAATCCGTTCTTTTATATGCTTAGCTCATGAATGAATAGAGAAAAATAGTGTAAAGCGGCAGGCTGAATGCCTTGCTGAGCTATGACTATAGACAACGATTATATAATAGTGCTGCGTGTATATCTACATCTTATTATATATATATATATATATATATATATATATTTCTACTAGCAGTTACAGTTACAGTTCTATAAGTCTAACTTATATCAGTTCAGTTTAATTTCACATATTTTTTAATATAGAGAGTATCTGATAGTCGTTTATTGACTTTGAATAAAAGCTTTTCTATTTGCTTTAGTATTGAGTACTCTCTACCTCATGCTCGTTCGCATCCTGGTACTCGTACTCGTACATGTTGCATAGTTGTTCGGTTGTTTTCTTGTTTGGCTGCTGGTTGTTGGTTGCTGCGCAACTCTATCTAAGTTGCTTGAACGTTTAAGTCTATTGAGTGGCTTTTCTTTTTCCGTCCCTTTCGTCCGTTATACGTAGTACATATTGTTGCGCCTGGAGCGCATGTATGTGGTTTATTTTGCAATTTGGGTTACGTGTTCGGTTGGGCCACGGGTTGAAACATGCCAAAAATTGCATACACACAACAATTCCATATGTTTGGCTCCAACCAAAGGCTCCACGCACGACCTGCTTAATGGTTAAATGTAAACAGCCAACAGCAGAATGCATTTTGGTAAAGCCACGAGCTCATACACAGACACACAAACACAGTGACTCATACATGCAAATGCATTTAGAAATGCATCATCAACGTTCCCACACATAGTCATAGCGACAAGTAACATCCTGGTCCAACTTTGGGGGACCTGTGAAAATAAATATCAAATATATCAACATTTTACACATATACGTGGCAGTATAACCTGTCCAAAGCCTGCACACAGAGAGCGATGGAGTTGGCCACATTTAATCGCATTTTAAATGCTCCAAATATATTTTTCCATATGGCGGCAGTGGCGGTGGCGATGGCGATGGCGATGGCGATGGCGGTGGCAAATTGTATGCACTTTTGTTGAAATGACACAAATTTTGTACCAATTTTTGTCTACGCTATAGAAATATGAAACAAGGAGCAAGGAGGAGACACACGCACAAGTGCTACACGAATGTGCATATACAAGTCATGGGGCAGGGGCAAGGGCAGGGGAAGGCTGAAGAATGATTGTATATTGCAGCACTGTTGGTATCTGTTGGTCAATATATTGTGGGGTTAGGCAGCATTATATGCTTTTATACCCTATATATAGCTATAAATTCAGTTAAGTTTACAATACACAAAGTTTAAAATTAAAAATTATTAATTTTCTAAAACTTAGAACTTTAATGATAAAAAAAATGTTCACGTATCTTAGAATTTGAAATAAAATTGAAATTCAATTTAAATATTATATATTTGTATCATTGTGCAGAGTATATTTGACGTCGACAACAATTCATTGAAAGCATTTTACTTACAATTTTGTTATATTTTTCAATATTTATTATTTATGTTTGGTATTTAGATGGGGGAATATTGAGAAAATATTTTATTTATTTTATTTTGTTATTTATTTATATATACATATATATATATATATTTTTATACTCGGTGCCCATTGGGTACCAAGAGTATATTGGGTTAGTGACAAGAGCAAATGTATGTAACACCCATATATATATATTCTGACTCAAGATCAACATCCGAGTCGATTGGAGCATGTCCGTCTGTCCGTCTGTCCGTCTGTACGTCCGTATGAACACACAGATCTCGGAGACTATAAGAGATAGAGACTTTATTTTTTTTGCATAGTGTTTGTAGTGTTTGCAGGCAGATCAAGTTTATTTTGGATTTTTGCCACGCCCCCCTCCGCCTCCACAAATCGATAAAAACGATTTTAAGCAAACCCAGACAAGCCACAGAACTGAATTTTGGTACAAAGTTAGAATATGTTTATCTGGGCGTTGTGTACAAATTTGGTACAGATCGGATAATAAACATGGAAGTTATACACATTTCAAATTTCAAAAGTTGAGAGGCGTACGCTTGCTTGCTGTTCTCACCCCATAGGACGGCAACATTTACTCAGTGTTTCTGACACTTGTGAAGAGCGTGGCTCAGTGGTTAGAGGGTTGAACTCGCGTGCATGAGGTCCGCGGTTCGATTCCCGAGACGATTTTTTTTTTTAAATTTTTTTTTTTAAATTTTTTTTTTTATATTAACATAAAATTGGCGGGTGCGCAGCACGAGCAAAATAAATATATAATATAACTTTGGGCACCGAGTATTATATAGTCGAGCACACTCGACTATAACTTTCTTACTTGTTTTTTTTGTATTTTGGCTGTAAATATTTGCGACCACAGATAAAGACAAATATGTAAATTCATTACAATGAATTTATGTAGATTTATGTAGAATTTTATACCTTACACTGAAAGGAAGTATAAATATATATATATATATATATATATATATATATATGTATGTATGTGTATGTATGTGTATATAGGACATGCATGAAAGAATTTCAAATATCGATTCTGAGCAGGGGAAAATTAAAATAACAAAATAACAGTTAACAAATGGTAAAAAAAAATATAGTAAAAAATGCAGGCTTCAATTTGAAAGTATTTAAAATATTTAGAATTCTGAGTTGATTGTATATATTGTACATATATGTTATATATATAGATATTAACACACGTTGACTTTCTTTATAATGAATTCAACATATATTTGTAATCATGTTTCTTCATTTGAGTTTTCAACTCTCGAGTATATAAAAATTTATATGGTATACGCAAAAAGTGTACAACAAAACACAATTGTTGAAGTGTGGTACAGAGCTTCAGTTCGACATACAATAAGTGCGAGACAGAGAGAGAGCGAGAGAGAGTGAAAGAGACAGAGAATTGTGGGAGGCAGACGCCACAGAATGCCACTCGTGTGCTTTGTCTGCATTTGAACACGTGGTTCAGAAATTTCAATGTCCTGTGCTTTTGACATTTTGCAGCCAAAAAAGCAACAACAACAAAAACAACAACAGCAACAATAACAAGAATAACAACAACGAAAACAATTCAACAAATCTAAACAACGAATTTCCGTTTTTGGGGTTAACTTAGGGTCCATTGTTGCATTAAGTGTTTGCAGCCTTGTTATGCGTTCTCGTATTTGTTTTGAATTCTGTCTTTCTGTATGTGTATGTGTACGTATAGGTGTATGTTTGTTTGTGTGTGTATGAAACTCACTAATATTGTTTAGAACTTGTTCTATTTATTTATTTTTTTTTTTCATTTTGTAAATTTTTATTCTAACATTAATTCGTCTTTTTTGTTTCTCCACCTACAGCTCTCAACAGCAATCCACACGTCGCAGACAACAACAGAATCAGTCAGAAAGGATGCAAAATGGGCGTGAACGAAATCGACGCCCCAAATCGGATGGTGTGCAGCATGCAGACAGCAGCATTATGGAGGATGAGGTAAATTTTGTGTGCCAACTAGTAGTTGATGCTGCTGCTTTTGACTTTAGAACTGTTCTACAGAAATTTAGTCGTTCAGTCGTTCAGTCTTTCCGGCGATCAGTCAGTTGTGTCCTTCTGTATCGTCATCATATGTTTACATTTGAAATAACGAGTTGGCTTTGCACCCAGCTTTACTTGTCGCCATTCAGAGTTGTATTAGTCCAATGGCTGCCAATGTCCTCGTTCAAAGTATATCGCATTTCGTTTCCTTTCCTTGTCAACAGCCACGTAATTTGATAGTTTTTCTACTTTACTCTGCTTATATCAACTGTAAAAATATCTCTGAATTTCTATACTATATCCAACTGTCAGTAAAATAAGAGTACACGGCCTGTGCCTCGTATATATATGTATATACATTGTTAGCCTTGTTGCTAGTTTGAGATTTTCTGGATGTACATTTTAGCTTTTGGTTTTTTTTTTTGTTTTAAATCTCTTTTAGCAAACTGGAAACGTTAGCTGGACAAACATATAGCATATAGTGTAGTATAGGTATATATATATATATATATATATGTATTAGGTACAATACTCGTGTATAGCATATAATGCGCATCGAAATGAAATTACGTATACGTAACGTAACGTTGATGCCAGACACCGTGCACCGTGCACCGAGCAAGCGAGAACTATGTTAGGTAAAAACGAAAAACTAACGGCGCTTTACAATGCCTTCCACACATAATAACAAAAGAAACATACAGCAACACAAAAGCAACATGAATGCAGCTAGACAAAGAGGCAGCAAAGTGTGGCCTCCTTTTGTGTTGATAGTTGTACACACAGCAAGTAGAAGGAGCACAGCAGCAAAAGGATTTGAGGATGAGAAACTAGAACTGAAAACTCTTGTTAGGTTAGGTTAACTAGCTCACAAGTCTGGAATAAAATTGATGTTTTTTTTCTGGTTTTTCTTCCTTTTTGTTTGTACAACGGATTCTAACGATCCAGGTTGAGTTGTGTATAGGAAAAAATATTAGCGTAAATGCTTTGATTGAGTTGTAGAGCTGTGGAAATTGGGTTTGGCTTTGAATCAAATTGAAATTTTCTTGAGCAGCAGAGAAAGGGAGAAAGAGGGAGAGAGGAAATGGCAATGGACAATTGAAATTGGCTTATGTTACTAGTAAACTATATTCAGCAACATAAGCAACTAAAGCATCCTTCCAATGTTTATTTTGTAATTAGAGATGCATCCACATTTTTGCAAGTGAATTCAAATGCCTAAAATCAAATTTCATTTTACTTTACTCAGCATTGTTTTGCCACAAGATTTCGTTTTAGCTTTCATATCTGGCATAAAAAATTCAAATATGAAAAAACAAAGCAAGGTTATCTTCGGCGGGCCGAAGATTTCATACCCTTGCCTCATCGGGAGTATGAGATAGCTTTACCACTGACAGACTAGTTTTGTTTGAAACTGAAGGACAGACTGATGAACATGCACATTTGGATTCTCCTGTCGATGCTGATGAAGAATATATATACTTTGTCTGAAACGTCTTCTGAGGGGCGTTACAAAGTCATATCTCAAATTAATAAGCCCTCTGAAAGTGTTTACAAAAAATTTGTTACAGTTAAAGTTTTCTTTTGGTGAGCTTAAATTAGCTTTTTTTTTTAGGGCGTAAGTTAAATGAATAACTATTTTATAATAAAGTCCTTAAACTCTATATATGTATGTAAATTACAAATATATTAAATGCCAATTGTTATCGAATTTCATGCAAATATCGAAACATATTTAGATGTTTAACAAATTTCGCTTAGATATTGGGTTGTCAAATATCTCCCTTTCGCCTTTTTGTCTTTTGAATTTCGTGGATATGTACAAACTGCTACAGAGCTCGTATCTTAATATTACCGTTAAGGTTACAGCGTATTCTACTTCTACATATTTTATATTATAAATGAAAACCTATAATGATCATTCTAGTACAATACTTTATTACATCATCATCATTTTAGTAAAATATTCTAGTTTCATATTCAAGAATTGTGCCATAGCTTATGCGATATGCGAAACAATAGATTTAATAAAATATTTTGTGTATTGTTTCTTTCTTTTTTCTTCCTATCTATTTCCTCTCTGCATATTAATTCTCTCTGTGCGTCACCAATAAAATCGTCGAATATCGTTCATTTTTCTGTGCATAGAATTCACAGTTAGTGCAAGCGCAAGACAGAGTTCCACAGCCAGCCAGTGCCAGCAGTGGCAGCAGCCGTACAAAGACTCTTTTGGCCATGCCGTATTTCCAGGCGTTGCTGAGCAACCTTCAGGTGAGCCATTCTTCGCATTGGATACGAATGGATTGGTTTCGTTTCATTTCGATTGTATGGGTGTATGTGTGTGTGTGTCTGTATGTGTATTTTGTTGTTAGTTTCGTTTATTGTCGCTTCTTTTTCTTGCATTTCATTTGTCTTGTTTTATTTTCATTTTTTTATTTATTTTTTTTTCTTTGTCGCACTGTTCATTCATTTGTTTTGAGAATGGCTTTTGATTTAAAATATATATATATTTTTTTTTGTTATCTTCGGCTTCTTCTTCATGCAGAATTTTTCATTAAATTCTTTTGGTCTGGCTGGCGCCTTGGTCCCCCAAGGCCTGTGCCATGCCCATACACTACACTCATACGAACGTTCGTACATACATACATATATATAGTACTGTAATCGTAATTGTAATTGTTACCTGAGCTGAGGTAGGCCTCGCTCGAAATGCATGTGTGTAATTAGTGCAATTGCAAGCGAGTGAATGGGTGACTTTATCGCTGTGTGTGTGTGTGTGTGTGCATATGTGTGTGTAAGAGGCCATGCAAATTGCCAAAGTTGTGCATATAAATTTGCTGGCTCTGCATATTTGTCTTCGAACTGATTGCGCTTTGGTTTCCTCAAGCATTGCAGCTGTTGCAATTTGTCAACGAAGAAGCGCATTGAAATTCGGTTTAAAATATCTGCAAATTCTAAAAGCTTATTAGTTCAATTTAATTTTCTTATTATTATCATTAATTTATATTATTTTTCACTTTTGTATTCATTTATTTTGATCATTGTCATTGCTGATTATTATTTTATATTATTTGAAAGTTATTAAACATTCAAGGCATGAAATAAATGCAAATTTACACATAGTTCGACAAACCAATAAATTGTTGCTCTCTCATATCTATGAAATATTTACCAGCGTATTTCTTAAGTTAGTTTGCTTTTCGGCCTATTCGTTTGAGTTTATCGTTTGCATGGGTTCCCATTTTTCTCATTATTTTAGTTAGCACATTGCATAGCATGATTTTAATCTGTTCTCACATATCTACTTAATTTATCGACACGTTGTTTTTTTTGTATACTTCTTTTCACATAAACGTAAACCGATACCACAACAACAACTATTTTTGTTACTTGATCGACTTTTTTTCGGGTGCGTTGGCGATGTTTACTCTGAAATCTCGCCCTCATAATCAAATAATCAACACAAACAACAAATATATAAACAACAATAAATACAACAATGGAAACAACTGCTACAAAATAAACTGAAAATAATCTGATTAATGTGCAATTAAATGTAGGTAAAATTTTCATAATTTCTTTAAAGAATTGTACAAGCTTCTTTCTTCCATTTACGTATACTTAATATACTTAATATATTCATTATCTTCATGTTCTCTCGATTTACAAAGCAAGCGCGTAAACAGTTTTTGAACGTTTCTAAATTAAAAAAAACTTATAATTTATAATGTTTTAATTGCAACAATTTTTCATTGAAGGCAACTTTTTGCGCGCTTTCCAGTCATTGCAATAGTGTTTGCTATCAAAGAGATTTTCTGCTGACTTCTATTTGCATTTTATGCATTATGAAATGGGCAAACAATTGAAATAATAGGCAAGAAAAACCAACAAAATTGAAAGCGAATGCAAAATGGCAAATGCCAAAATGGCAAACAGCAAATAGCAAATGGCAAAAAGTCTAAAGCACGAGCAATTGCATGTTCCATGCGAAAAATATCGCAATATATGCAAAAAAAAAAAAAAAAACTAAATGGCTAAAAAATGTAGCCGAATATGCATAATAACAATATAATTTAATCAGAAATTATTAATATGAGAAATTAGCATGAAATTTCGCTAATAATAATGCTTATTATGTGAAAGTTTCTCATTGAACTGAGGATATAAATATATATATTTATATATATATATATATATATTTTTCTTTCTTTGAATATTAACGAGATTTCAGTTTATCTTTCACATTTTCTTAGTTATCTACAAAAAATATAAAATAATATTATAATAATGAATTGTGCTAAACAATTAGGAAATGAAGAACAGATTTCAGCAGAGAGCACTGTATTTAATATAAAGCAATGATAATTTTCAGTCAAAAGAAATCACTTCAAAATTGTAAAAAGAAATTAAATATAATATTATATTAGGTTTTACCATTTTATAATGAATTTCTTTTCATAAATGTTCGCATATATTCAACAACTCGACTCTAAAGCCGAGCTTCTTTAAGGGAAAGATACACTTTCAACGATCAAAAAATTCATTCATAAATTTTTTTTTTTTTCATATAGAGATTTAAGTTTCATTAAATTGATATTTCATATATATGGCACCTGTACGTGTGCTCGTGAAACTCCTTATCATAAATGGCGTTGATCCTGGAGTCCGTATATTTTATCGGATTTTCAAAAACATTTTTTTTAATCAAGTTAATGAATTAAAAAAAAATATTGAAAATATAAATCTTTAATAAAGTAATAAAGTTTTTAAGAAATCCTAAAAATTGTACCCAAATCGGTCGCCCAGTCTCAGAATTATAATAGTGAAAAATAGTGTTTCCACAAAACCGTTTTTTCTTTAGAAAATAACGAAAAAAACAAGTAAGAAAGCTATAGTCGAGTATGCTCGACTATTTAATACTCTGTGCCCAACTCTTTACAAGTGTGAAAAAGAAAAAACACTAAGTTAATGTTGCCGTCGTGTATGGGGTGAGAACAACAGGCAAACGTACGCTATAGAGACGCCACTCAACTTTTGGAAATTGAAATGTGTATAACTTCCATGTTAATAATCCGATATGTACCTTACACAACGTCCAGATAAACATATTCTTACTTTGTACAGTCATGTAGCTTGTCTGGGTGTGGGTGAAGTGGTGTGGGTGAAATAGTTTTCATAGATTTGTGGAGGCGGTGGGGGGCGTGGCAAAAATCCAAAATAAACTTGATCTGCCTGCAAATACTACAAGCACTTTTGCAAAAAAATTAAGTCTCTAGTTCTTATAGTCTTCGAGATCTGTGTGTTCATACGGACATGCTCCAATCGACTCGGCTGTTGATCCTGAGTCAGAATATATATACTTTATGGGGTCGGCCACGCCTCCTTATGGGTGTTACGTACTTATGGGTGTTACTGCTGTCACAAACCCAATATACTCTTGGTACCCAATGGGCACCGAGTATAAAAATAGAAAAATATAGAGTATTCTCTCGGAAATGTAATATTATTTTTAGGGACAAAAATAATTTTGGTCGAACTAATTGTATCTCTCTCTTAAATACAGATGATGAATATTCAAGAAATAAAATTCAATAAAATTTGTTAAATTCGAGGAATATGTTATATACGAAATTCAACAGCTTCACCTAAAAGAGAGATGTCAATATAACTAAATGAATACTAAAATCGCATATCACTAGTTACTTATTACACATACTAAGCTTACATTCGAATACATTCAAGATTCGTTCAGTTATTATATTATTGATTTATACAACATAGTACGGCATATTCATAATATTCATAGTATTCATAATTCATATTCAAGATATTGAATTTACTGATGAGAGCTTTGATTTAGTCTTTTAGAATGAATCACAACTGTAGTAGAATGAATTAATATTGTCTGCATGATTATAATTTGTAAATTTAATTAAAATCTTACAATTTTTTTGTTTTTTGATTTGCATGTCAAAATACCAATCAACGCATATCAAATATATGAAATATTTTATAACTTATTCATTATGCATTTGAAAAAGTTTTTAATGAGCTTTTCTCGCTCGCAATGAATGTCAACAACAGCAGTAGCAGCAAACGGCAGCAGCAGCAGCAGCAGTAGCGGTAACAGCAACAACACGTCAACGGCATCAACAGTACTTGCCACAAGTTTTGCTTGGTATGTTGGCTAGGTAAGTGCCACGCCTACCACAACGACCTCATCACCAATCATTACACTGGCGTTGTGTTTTTTATAAGTGTACGCGAGTGTGTATGTTGTGTATATGTGTGTGTATACGATATGCAAGCCAACAAACAATTAGCAACAATTTTTTTATTATTTTACCGTAAACTTAATTTATTAATTGAAAAGTTTTTGCCGCGCGAGTTCATTGGAATATGTTGCCGTAGTGCCGCCGTAGTGGCACTCAGTACTCGCCGGCCCCCTTTACGCCTTGAAACACACAACTCCTCATAAATGTTGTATAAACCCAAACAAATTTTTGGCATAGAAAATTAGCTTTCAGTCAACGTTCAGTCGACGGCATCACACACAAAAGTTGCCTTTACACCTGGCGCTTGCCAAGTTAATACTATACTACTCCCTCTCTCTCTCACACACTCTCTCTCTCTCTCTCTCTCTCTCTCTCTCTGTCTTTCTCTTTCTCTCTTTCGCACTCTTTGTGTGTCAGAATATGGTTGCTATATAGTGTCGCGGTTTTTGAAAGTTGAGAAAATTATACAGCAAGCAAAACTAAATAAAACCTCGGAGACTTCAACACAGTCATAACATACACTCACTGCTTGAACTCACTGTGTATGTGTAAAGTGTAATTCATCCAGCAGCCGATTTCCTATATCCGTTACCATACGCAGATTAGACAAATAGTCAAAAATAGAAAAAAAAAACTTTAAGTGCAGTTTTCGGTTTTTGGGCCGCATTCTAAAATTCAGATATGGCGTAACCTTTTCTGCCGAATTTATCAAAGCTAGTTACCGTTAAATTATAAGCCACAGTAGAAATTCAGTGCAGAGAGCAAAGAGAGCAGCATTGAGTGCAACAACAACAAAGCGCCACACACCGAGCACTAAGCAGAGAGCAGAGAGAGAACTGCAGCCGAAACATAAAACGGATACTTAAACGTGAACACAAATAGTTTGAAAGCGATTTTATCTAATTTTGAACATTTTGTTGCACATTTTATGGTCAGCCGACAAATAAAGTGAACCGCAAAAAATATGTAGCGGCTTTTTTTTGGAGTTGGCCATTTTGAATATTGGCCGGCAGCATTTAACAGTCTGCATTTGTGCCACCCGCCGACACAGACATAACACACATGCAATTATTTATATATACACAAATCATATGCCATTGCTGCATATGCATCTGTATCTCTCTCAGTGTCTGTATGTGTGTCTGTGTGATAGCTACAACAATAACTGTTTGGGGTCAAGCGCTTGCGGCACATTGATTAACTCTTTGCGGCATTCTCGCTCGACTGCTCATAATAATCATTTTCCATTATTATTAAAAATAATATAATATAAAATATTTTGCATTTCATTTAATTATGCAGCACTACACAGTGGTGCAAATGCAATGTTCGTATTGTCGATTATGAAATGTTACTAGCTAAATCTTAACTAATTATTATATAATTTTAATTCTTGGTCCACTGTGCGAATATAATTATATAATAGAATATAATATACAGTTATAGAGTCCGATATTTATGCATATGTTCATTTTATTTAACTGCCTAAAGAATATGTATTCACATATTTGTCATTCAATTGTTATAATTAAATGAGCTTTCCCAAGGCAATAAAATTTGATCTATTTATGTTATACATATGCATAAGTAACTGTAAATTTTATTTATGAATTGATAAAATTATAAAAATATTTATATTTAATTATTTTTGTTATTTCATTTGAAATACAATTTGCCTTAAGAACAATATTAAATACAAAAAAAAAAAAACAACAGAAATAAAATATGGCAACAATTTTCATTTTATTTACTGATTATAATTTCTATTTATTTTATAAATATATATATATATATATATATATATATATATATATATATATTTATATTTTCATATTTTTTTTTAAACATAATTTAATGTTTAAAGTCGCTTCAAATGCTGCTATTACATTCACATTCTTAGTTTAATCAATTAATTTAAAACTAATCAAATGAATTAAGTATTGAAGCGTGAAGAGTTTTATTCTATTTGCATTGAATAACTTTGCAGCTTTTATGCGCATTTGCTTTATTGGCTATATAAATCTTTTGGCTCAATCTCAAGTTTATCTACTTTTCTACATAAACACTGCAAATCTAGGCAATTTCATTTTTAATTGCATTGTTACCTTGACAGACAGTGCACAAAGTGCGAGAGCGAGAGCGAGAGCACGATAAACTGAAGCAATGCTCATTATGAGCAAAAAACTAAACTCAATTTAAATGAACTGAGAAGGGAACAGTGAACGGTGAAGAGGGAACAGTGGACTGAGAACAGAGAACAGAAGTGAATTGAAGCAATTCAATAGATTGGCATTTAGCATTTAGGATTTCGAATTTGGGATTTTGTCAGTTGTGTTCGCTTTTATGAAGTTGTTGTGCATTACGATTGATTATACGCGCTGTGTTAATGCATTTTGACCATTTGCATGTAATTGAACTGCTTACGATGCGAATCCTAATTAGCCAGACATTACAGCGAATGCAAAGATAAGCAGATAAATAGATGGAGATAAAGTGCAGATAAAGATAGAGAAAGAGAAAGAGATAAAGATGAAGATAGAGACGAAAAGTGACAGCGTCGAAAGACGAAAGGATTCTCCATCAATGCTCGGTCACGCCAAATTTATGACTCGGCATTTTGGTCTATTAATTATGCAACTGTTCTAGTCTGTCTGCCGCCTCCCTCTCTCTCTTTCTTTTCGCTCTCTCTCTCTCTCTCTCTCTCTCTCTCTGTCTCTGTCTCTGCCTCTGGTTGTGTAATGCGTCACACTCTGCATAGAATGATGGCAAAACTCGACAAATTTATATAGACCAAAAATTCGCATTTGAGAGACTTCCGGCTGCTAAAGCGCGTTAATAAATTTTCACAGACGTCGGATTTCTATAGCTGTAGTTGGAGTCCAACACAACACTGCCATATCCTGGTCATGCCTCCACCTAGTATACGCAAATGATTTAAAGAAGCAAAATGTTTGCGCATTGCATTTTCTGCCTTTTTTTTTTGATTGCAACTATTTTTAATTTTGATTGCAACTATTTATTAATGTTCAACTGGCAGGCATTGAGCTGAGCTGAACTAAGTTAAGCAGAGCTGAGCACGGGCTAAATGTGCCCTCTGCGACAACAGAGTGCTACGCGCGCTTTAATTATGTTGCATGTAATATTTGAACATATAACATTTAACATACAACATTCAACATTCATCTGCTGAAGCTCGACGGTTCTATGGTCTGATTGTTGGTTTATTCTTCACTGCTTTAACTTGGCTTGACGTTGCGTGGCGTCGCTTTATGTCGTCTGCTGCTACCGGTTGTCTCTAGCAACGTTTGGCCCGCTTGTCAGGCGTAAAAATTTAACGACTTGCGTTGCCTCAAATTGTCCCTAATTTTTTTTTTTTTTTTTACTGAGCAAAAACACAGAGAACACAGCATGTTATAAATATAAACCGTAAGCGTTGAGTATGTGCATATAGAAAAAAAATAAAATAAAATAAAATTCAACTGGCACAACATGCTAATGAGTGCAAAAAAATATGAGCGTAAAATGTTGTAAATTGACACATGATGCAAAATGCTGCAAAAGTGAAAGAAAAAAAACAACTAAACTAATAACTAAGCCGATTATATATATATATATATATGTGTGTGGTGTATAGGATGTACTTCGAATATTGTTAATTAGTAGAAAATTCCAACAGTTTTGTAGAATTTAAAAGTTATTTTAGTTTCGAAAATACATCAAAGGCTTATATGTATATAAAATGAAATGAATGGCTAAATGCAACAAATGCATCATAGAATATCAGTAGTAGTCTCTGTATCTCTCTCTCATTTTTAAAACTATATTGCTAAAAGAGGACTGAGATATTTTATTGCAGACTGATTGCTGCACACTGTTAACGCAAATGGAAACAGACAGCATTGAGATGATACTATGTCATATACCATATATGTACAGCTGTTATCAGTAGCGTATACTCCAATTTTTTTTTCTTTTTTTTTCACGACAAAGCTAAAATTCTTGCCACTGTCTACAATAGCAATGATCGATAGTTTCTTCTGTTCAAAATTGTAGAATATCGATAGACAAAACTTTGCTCGATCGTATTCCAACAACAGCAAGTAAAGCAAAAAATTCAAAAAAAACAATGAGTCTTAAAGCGACAAGAAAGTAGGAAAACCCAAACGTTTTTCTCGTTTGAAACTAATTACCGAATTGTCATTAGCTGCTGAGCCGGCAGAAGGAACAAGGAAAGTTACGTTGGGGCAAATTGTAAACTGTGGAATGCTGTAAATGGTTGCCAGCACTTTGCTTACGGGTGGCAACAGTATTGACAACAAAATCGACAACAACAACAACAACAAGAGCATGAAGCAACGATGCAGTTACAGTTGCAATTGCGATTGTGGTGACAATAAAAGGCTATGGGAGGCGTTGGCGTTAACGTTGGACTACAAATGACAACGATTCACACAAACAGAGACAAATACAGAGAGACAGAGAGAGAGAGAGAGAGAGAGAGAGAGATAGACACATACTGCAATAGCAGCTGTACATAAAAGCGCAGCAGATGCAGCTTCAACATCAACAACAACAAGAATAACAATGCAACTGTACTTGTCGGTCGGTTTCAAGTGCCACTTGGGAAATCATCTTTTTGTGACTGAGACTGAGGCTCGTTGCGAATCGACTTTTGGTTCCTTGTTCCCATTACCCGGTTCCCGTTTCCCCCTTTTTTTTGCTGTTTCCCCAATTCTCGGGCATGAGGCTCCGGGCTGCTGTAAATGAAAACGACCAGCGATGACGTTGACAGTGAGACAATGGCGCCTGACAATAACTTCGCAACAACAACAAGAGCAACAGAAACAACAACAACTACAACAAGCATTGCAGCACAAGGTCCACTGAAGCGTAACATGTATTTTCGAACTGGTCGCAAATGCTGCAATAGAAGAGAGGCAGATGTTGAGGTTGAGGCTAAGGGTGATAGTGATGGTGATGGTGATGGTGATGGTGATGGTGCATGAGCCTGAGGATGCGGGTGTCGGGTCAAAAAGTCAAAAACCAAATGCAATGTTTTCTCTCTTTCTCTCTCTCTTTCTCTCTCTCTCTCTATGTCTGTCTCTTTCACTGCATATGCACGAGCACTAGAAAATGTTGGGCGAAAAATCCATTGGTGCATTTGGTAGTCAAATTTTGCCCAAGCTGAGTGCCAAGTGTTCTTCTTCTTCTTCTTCATCTGCTTCGTTCTTCATGTTGTTGCCGTTGCTGTTCTTTCTGTGGATTATGTATGTGTCTGTATACGTGTGTATGTATTTATGCGACTGTATATGCATGTTAGTGCCTTGGTGGGGGCGCTGCGAGTGGAGCTGAGTTTTGGGGCAGTTGAGTTCAATGGCTAATCGGATTTTGCAGTACGTAGTCAGTCAACGTGAAGCAATTGATGAGGGCAATTCAAGTGTGCATGCATGAAAAGCACACTTACACAGCCCAACACACACGCACACATACATGCTGTTAAATATATACAAAAACAAATATACACAGAGACACACTCACACACACTCATACACATTGAGAGCCCCTACCCACACAAACACACACTTTCTATATAACGCGGAACGATTGGGCTCAACCTGCAATGGCATCGAAAACGGAAACGGAAACGCGTTGACGACCAAGCAAATTTACCTTCAACAGGCGAGTGGATTGATACCAATGCTGATGCTGCTGCAACTGCTGCTACTTACCTCATATTGCAGCTGCCTCGAGCACTGTACACTGCTGCTGCATGCTTTTGTATGCTATATGCGGGCCTAAATAGTATTTTTTTTTTGTCAAATATTTAAGCTAACATTGCTCATACGTAACGATACTTGATCATCGTCATCATCAATTTTTTCCACATGAATTTCCACAGTTGCTTTGGCCACTGCAGCGCTTCAAGGATTCACGTGGTCAGCACTTGCTGCATAGAGAGGCGCTCAATTATGGCCTCGATTTAGAGCCACAGCACTTTGAACAAGATGAGCCGCAGCATATGATGACTAAAGAGCTGCATACAGAGGCTGGCTCCATGCTGGCCGTGTCCCAGCAACCTGAAGAGCTCGCACAGCCTGAACAACCTGAAAAACCTGAACAGTCTGCACAGCCTGAAGAGTCTGCCGAACACATTGAGGACGTACCGCCACATATGCCACATGCACGTTGGGAAACTGCAACAGCTAACAGCATGACCAGCAGCACAGCGCATAATAGTCAACATAGTCAACAGTCGAGGAGCGAGAAGAAAACTCCTCAATATATCTACAAATGGCAGCTCGGTGAATGGTCCAAATGCTCGCAACAATGCGGAGCTGCAGGCAGCGGCTTGCAGGTGAGTTTTTTTTTTCTTGTGGAATTAGAAAATATTGTGAGTAATAATCCGTGAAGCAAAACAAAAAAATAACACGTATTAAGCTAATCTTAATGATGTTACTTATTTTAGAAATTTATTTAAGAATAAATTTCGAATTAAATTTCAAATTTAATTAATTTACTTAAATTAAATTTCAAACAAACAAAAATTATACATATTTAATTAACCTTAATAATTTTAAAAAATTGTCCACTAAAATTAATTCAAGTAGTTATTAAATTTGAAATAAAATTCCAGTGATTAAATAATTTAATTAATTTAATTTAATAATGACTAAATTTCAATTCTATGGAATGAAAAAATATGCACAGTAATAATCTGCAAAGTATAATTTAATTTATTTAATTTTGTTTAATTTAAAAATATTTTGAGAAATAATCCGTGAAGCGAAAAAAGTGAAAAGCAAAAAAATAAAAATAAAATAAAATAACACGCATTAAATGAATTTCAATGATTGTATTTATTTTAAGAGTGTCGCAATTAAAATTAATTCGAGTAATTATTAAATTTCCAATTAAATTTCAATAATTACAAAAACAAATTTAATTAAAAAATTAAATTCATTTTATTTATGAAATCATTTTATCTGAATAAAATATGAACATGAAGAGTTTGTAATCATTTTATAAAGTAAAAGTAAATTATTCTTGTGACCCAAAAAATACACAAGTTGAACTAGAATCTGCCCCAGGAGCAATTGTCGTCACTTATGTAATAATTAGCCAAATTTAAACTTTAGCCAGAAACCAGAAAGCAGAAAACAGAAACCAGAATATGTTTCTTCTGTTGTGCTTGCTGCTTTTTGCTGTCTGTGCCTCGAATACAAGTCCCATAAAATCAGAAAAGAGTTTAAATATTTTAACAGGCATTGGTCTGACTCGTACTTCTACCTTTGCTGCTCCTTCTCCTTGCAATCCTTGCCATTGTTTTATGAGCCAAAAAAAAAGAATGAAATATACAACAAACTTTGTTTCTTTGCACCTTTCCTACAGCGCCGTACGCTAAGCTGTCGCCGTGAGGAAACAAAGGAGTCGACGACGTCGACAGCGACAGCAAAGATGTCAGATGGCAACAACGATGCAAGCGTTGCCAACGTCGATGTCGTAGAGAATGCGCAGTGCACAGCCCAAGGGCTGGATATGCCTGACACGTTCCAGAGCTGCGGCAATGAGCCATGTCCTCACTGGACCAAGGGCGACTGGACGCTTTGCCAGCACTCGCGTTGTCATGGACGCAACACAGCAATGCAGCGACGCGAGGTGAAGTGCCGCTATGAGAACGGCAGTGCGGGCATCGCCTGCGATGAGTATGAACGGCCAACGGCTCGTCAGGAATGTTACAACGAGCGTTGCAAGGGCGTTTGGCGTGTGGAACCTTGGTCTGAGGTGGGTGACATTTCTCTCTCTCTAGCTCTGTATATACACATATATTTTTAGTATATGTATGTTTGTGGTGTAAATTCAGATTCAGATTCACATTCTCTAGCTCTAGCTGCAGTTGAGAACATTGAGCGCATCTTTTATTAATGACAAATGTAATTTCTTCTCATTGTTTTGTTTTCACTTCGTTTTACAGTGCAATGCGCCTTGTGGTCGTCAGGGTATTAAATTCCGCATTCTGCAATGCGTTTGGTATGGAAGTCGTCGACCAGCTGGCAATGTCTGCAAACATCAGCCCAGGCCGGCGGTCATGAAGGTCTGCAAGAGTCCCTCATGCCAACCAAAATGTAAGTATCGTAGATTTATTTCATTTCTAATCATTATTTACATAAATATCATATATATATGGAACATTAAATGAAAATAAGTTAATTCATATTGTATTTTATATTTTATATATTATTTTTTATTATTTTACTATTTGCAGTTAAATCAACTGGCGGCTGTCGGGATACTTCACGCTATTGCCGCAATGCGCGTGCCATGGGCCTTTGTCGACTGCATCGCTACAAGGAGAAATGCTGTGGTTCCTGTCACTCGAATCAGAATTTCTCCCAATAGATGTTGAGCCAAGGGAAATAAATAAAACAGAAATAATAAAAAGATGAAAAATTAAATTAAATAAAAATAATAAATGATAAATAAAAACTCATTCATAAAATCTGCAAGCAATTACTACAAGTATATGAGGGTATAACTATAGCATGATATAATGTTAAACTTGAAATCTGAAACGATCGTATGACTAAATCTAAATTTAATTTAATTAAACAAAAAAAAAAAAAAAATATTCAATTAATTGCTACGAATTGCAATTAAAAACTTGATGTAATTTAGTTGATTTTATAAAATGTAAGAAATTCTAGTTAAATGTAATTGAAATTCAAGAAAAAAAAAGCAAAACGCAAAAACAAATGAAAATTGTAACGAATTCAATTTGAGAGAAAACAATTTAAATATTCTTAATACGAAATGTCGATTCATTTTTGTCTACATATGAATAAATAAGCAACAATGACACACATACAAAAAATAAATAAATAAAATAAAAAAAATTAAAGTAAATAATATTTACAAACTGCTCGTAAACTAAGCGCAAATATCGTTGAGCATATTATATTATATTCAAAAATCATTGCAAAATATTTCAATATTATATTTTAATTTAATTTTCGAATATTTCTTTCTCTCTTTCTTCTTATTTTATCGTTTTGTTCTCTTTGTCAGAGTGATGATAAATCAATTAAATAGATAAATGCTATAAATAATTGATAAAATCGATATTATAGAAGAATTACTGCATTACTGCAGTTCAAGCTGTAGACTAAAGTGAAGCTCGACTTTGTTGGCGCCGCTACAAATGAACCGTAGAAACACTGCGATGTTCATAAGAATCACTTGATATAAGCAAGGGAGTATATCCATAATGTTAGCATACATATATAAAATAATACTCGAACACTTGAACAATTAATTAACAATTAACACAATTTGAAACATACATATTGGAAAAAAGTTTTCTTCATGATATCAGATCAGATTATTAAGTTTTAGCGAATGACTAGCAGCTCACTCACATACGAATACGAATACGAATATGAATATAATGAATTGAAATAACGAAACACATTTAAATCTAATGCAAATTTTACTGCTAAAATGCGTAATGCTTTCTTAAGCCAATGAAAAATAAAAACAAAAAAAAATAAATAAATTTATAAAAGAAATAAAAGAAAGTATTGCATAAAAAAAACATTAATGATAATCTGCAGCACTGTTACCTAATGTTACCTAGTGTGAAAATTGCATACAATTAATCGAAATATCGAATATTCAATCGAAATTATATGAAATTAAATGAATTATGTAAATATATATATATATATACAAATAATATTTAAAGTTAAGATCAGCTGCATTATACCTACAACAACCAATTGGGATCAGTTCTCGAAAAAAAAAAACAAAACAAAACAATACGAAATTACAATTGTGTTTGAAAGATTTCAAAATTCGCAAACAAATTCCTTTTCGCATTTAAATAATATATAAATAAATAACAAAAACAACACACACACACATAGAAATATAGAAACCTTTATCTATTTATGGCTTCAAAAATTCCAAATTCAAATGTTGTAAATAAACATTTTTATTTCAAAGTATATATGTTATTAAAATATTATATATTAATACTTGTAATTAGTTTATATTTTGTATGAAAACAAAACTAAAACAAAAACAAAAAAAAAAAACAAAAATTAAATTTGTTTTATAAATATGTATTAACAAAATTGCAAAGATAAAAATAATATATAAAAAATTAAAACGTAAAGCCGTTAGCTTCTTACTATAGTTTAATAAAATATATATAAAATATACAAAAAAAAAAGAAAAAGAAAAATGATGAAAACATTAAAAATCCAAGAAATGTTAAAAACAGTAATCTAAAATAAATAAATGTTAAGCAAGGGTTATGAATTATGAATTATACAAAAAAAACTAAACGCATACGATAACCAACGTTAAACAAAGACAAACACAAACAGACACACATACACCCACACTATGAACACTTTCAGATAAGCCCAAACACAACACACACACACATACAGTAAAACTAATAATAATACATGCATATAATTACTATATGTAAGACGAATAAATAATGAATTATTTAATTAAGCAACTGCAAAACATTGTAAGATGTAATACGAAAAGCAACTGCTTGAATATTGTAAGAAATAAAGAAATGAAAGAGAAATAAATATTAAAAATTAACTATATAATTTATTCATTTTTTTTTTTACAACTTTTTGATAAAATGCTCTACTGGTTGTCACAATTCTGTTTCACAATTCGAAGCAAATTCAATGACTGTGCGATCCCCATGGTACATATTGACATCGGAAAGGATTTATGGGTTCCTATAGGTTATACACTTAAAAAGCACACAATCTCATACGCCGAGGATGAGAAGACTAAAACGGAACCATAGGAGAGATCTCCCAACAATATTTATTTAATAAATAATGTATTAAATTCGAATATGTCTGTAAATACGTAATACTTGTCAGTTGTGGTGTAAATTAATCGGAATCAATAAATGTTAATTTACGTTGTCCTTGTTAATTAAATAAATTTATAAATAAAAATAAAAAGATAATCTTTTTTTTTAAATTTGTATATTTAATTATTTAACTTGTGGCAGCTTAACAAGTTGTACCCTAAAAAACTAATAACAATTAATCATATTATGATGTATCTATATTTATTATTATAACTATATCTAACTATTAGTTAACAAAACTATGCTAGGGACCTCGTTGGAATATCATGTGGATGGTACCTCTGGAATCTTCTCTTTCTTGGAGCATTTCTTAATTAAATTTGCCCGAATGCTTCTGGATAACATCACCAAACTTGGGGACCTTGAGATCCTTCTCAATATCTCTCGTGCGCATGTACCAGGAGGCATTACATATTCTTCTTAGTATTTTTGCTTGCGCTACTCTTATTTTATTTAAATTTGTTTTAGCTGCAATGCCATAAATTTGGACAGCATAGCTCTAGATCGGGGTAAGGATGGCTTAGATATGCACTTTACTGTGTAGGGAGATCTTACTGGACGGTGCAAGTAGCCACGCCATTTTTTCAGCTATTGTCATGACAGTTTTTTATACCATGGTGGTGTGCGTTTGCACACTTGCTGCTGTTGATACCTATGTTCTATTTCTGGGCGCGTTCTTCTAGATGCTAGGAAAATAGCCCAGCCTGAGTATGCTGTTATGAAGTAGCACTATAAATAACAGCGCTTTTTTTGGTAGAAGCTTCAACGTCCTGTTGTCTAAAAGATCCTCGAAAGGCGATTTTTTTTAGCCTTCAGCGCATTTATAAGATGCTCTACTTCTTGCAGCGTAACCGGTTTTTCAGGCAACTTCATTTGGAAACGGGTTTCCAATTTCAGCTCGACTGCTCTTCGTGTAACGTCGTTTGTAAAATTAAATGGCATGAATCTATTTTCCAGGCTGTCTGCAAATATTTCAGCCTTTTCTTGGTTGGAGAAGCACCATCCACCGGACTAGCTGCATCCGGACTAGCTTCCTCTAGAATCCCATCTATCTTGTCTTGCTTGACTCTGCCAAGGGCTTTTGGAACACGATTAGAAAGTCGTTTGTAGATTTGGTAGACACGTAAATCTCTCGTTCTTACGTATTCTTTTCGGACTCTTCTTTTCAGCGTAGTGTGGCGTAGTTTGGCTACCTTGACTTTAAGTGCACGAGGTTGCTGGTGCCGAAAAGGTTGCAGCCAGGGATTTATTACGCATAAATATAGAGACTGCATCGTCTATATCTTCTGGGCTATTCATTTTCATGTTCAGGTCTATTCTGTTTTCTAGATCTGTTCTAAAGACCTCAGTTCGACAGCCATGTGGGAGAATATACTGCTTCCTCTGTTTGATCTGTGGTGTTTGATGTAGATCTGCTATTACTGGTAAGTGGTCCGAAGAAAGCTCATATATAATGGACGCGATTCCATTATATATGAAGAAGTCAAGTGCCGAGGTACTCCCTCGCTGTAGGTATGTATATTTTTTGGTATATAGGTATATTTTTTGTCCAGGACGCATATGCGTTTCAGTTATAAGCATTATGTCGATTTTGTTGGCACAAAGGAAAAGTCCAAGCTCTTCAACGTTGTTGATCAATCCTAGTGCGTTCCACAACCTGATTTGTAGTCTTATATTAATCATTTTGATATAAGTTTTTGTACCAGGTCACGAAAGGTTCTGTTTGTTTCCTCGTTTCCCGAATAAGTTTAAACATTTGATCCAACCTGGAGTTTATGCCATGGACCGCTTTTTTTCAGAATGCTGAATCTGAAATCTTGTCTAGGATTTTCATTAGCATTGCGAGATCGAGCGAAGCCTGGTTTAACTGGTACATGTTCCTCACCTTTTCTTTGATTATTCCTGGTACTGTTCTCCGGTCCATTAACTGGTAGTCTTGCCTCTGGCTTTAGTTTTTTGTTCAGACCAATTCTGACCTGAAAGTCCTTAAAGCTTTACATATGATCCTCACCACAGTTGGCACATATATACTTCTCGTTGGAATTGGCTATACTCACTTTGGAGTTGGTTTCGGGATCACCTGATCATTTACCACAGACAGGCTTTTTAAGGCAATAATTGCGTGTATGTTCGAAACCTTGGCATCTATAGCATTGCACCAGCTCTTTGTTGGGTCTAACTTTGGTAACTGTGACTCTATGACGATCTATTTGAGTTATTGTGAATGCCTCTGCAATATTTGGGGTATTCATCAGGTATAGAACATATTTTGTCTTGTTTTGAAGTTGACAGATTCTTCATCATCATTCTCATTGACTGGAATGTTGTGCCAGTCTGGCTTTTTGGGGCAATAAATGTTGAGGACTGTAAAGCCTATGTCAGCAAGGGTGCGCTCAATTAGTTCTTTTGGCACGTTAGGGTGAATATCTTTCAATACCATTCTGCAGGGTTTGTTTTCCCTTAGCTGATAATGCCAGAACTCGCAGTTTTGTGAGGTAGCATGTTGACAACAGCTCGGAATGTACGGCAGTTTGTTGTATATATACGCGAGATTTCAAACTTGGACGTGCGAATGTCGTATTTGTCAGGCGAATGTCGTACTCCAGTTTTGCCATTTTGTTAACATGCAGTACACAGATGGCCGGAGGCTTAGATGTTGTGTTTTTCTGATGTTCATGTGCAAATTTACTTTGCTGGTATGCATCGTCCAGCTCTATAACAGCATCTACTTCTTCAGCTAAGGCTGCAAAGCGGTTATTTTGAAGTTCTGCCGCGGATGTAGTGGCCGATGAACGCCCTTTAATAATATTGATAGTTGGCTTCGATTTTTGAATTGTTTTTGTTGCCTTGTCAGATTTTTTTCGCTTCTTGCAAAGGGACATCATCGGAGCCTGAAATGAACAACCTTTTACCAAAAGTAGATTAACAGCAGAGCTTGATGCACTCGTAGAAATTTGCGTTGAACATAAGTACTTGTAGTTGTCACATTCGTATATGTTAATGCACTCGATGTACTAGTACATGTCGTTGTTGCTATTAGCTTGTCGGTGAAGCTTGCAAGCTCTTTAATGAAGGTGGCACGCAGTTCTGCAGGTGTGCCAACTGCATCTCTCTTTCTCTTTTTTATACCCTGTACCCATTGAAAATGGGTAAAAAAGGGTATATTAAGTTTGTGCAAATGTCTGTCCGTCTGTCTGTTTGAACGCAAAGAACTATAAGAGCTAGAGACACCAAATTTGGTATGTAGGTTCCCATATAGCGTACTATGATCGAGTTTATTTCAAACTTTGGATGCCACGCCCCGTTCGCCCACAATACGCCAAAAACATTTTGACGCTTCTCATATCTCAGCTTCTATAAGCACTAGAGACTTGTAATTTGGAAGGGAACATTTAAGCATCGATATAAAACAGTCCTGAAAAATGGTATCGATTGATTAAAAAACAAAAAAGTTATTAAACAATTAATTTTCACAAAATATACGTTGACTTAGCGTGGGCTAGCATGCGTCATAAAGAGCAGTCTATGTGTATATATACAAGCCCGCACACATACACATGCACACAACGAGCATGTATGCGAGCGAGCGCGTAGCTTGTGGTCTTATTTTTCACATGCATATGCATACGCATACATACATATATGTAAATGTATCACTGTGTGCAGACTTACTGCAAGTAGAAAGCGCCAACTTGTGGATCAGGGAAGGAGATAGAGGAAGAATGCTGATCAGAAAGTGAATACATATGTACATACACACACGTGCACGAAGAAATAGGACAGCAAGTATGACCAAGGCGAGTGCGAAGCACTTAAGATCAGTTACATTTTATTCAAGGGTGCAGGGTATTTTACTGTCGGGTGTACCTGACTGTAGCCTTTCTTACTTGTTTTATTTTTTTTTTTTTAATTAATTTTTTTAAAATTACCTTAAAATTGGCGAGTGCGCAGCACGAGCTAAATAAATATATAATATAACTTTGGGCACCGAGTATTATATAGTCGAGCATACTCGACTATAACTTCCTTACTTGTTTTATTTTTATTATTATTTTATTTATTTATTTTTATTTTTTTCTTTATTTACAATAAGTGGAGAAACAGTAGAAAAGAAAAACTACTTTAACAACACATGAATGAAAATTAGAAAATGCCAAACCCTATACATCCGTACAGGGAATATGATGACTACTTCACTGACGTGCCAAGGTCTTAGTGGACGGGCAGGTAGTAGACGTCTTGCGAGTCGGCTCTGATGTCTCAGCAGTCTGTCGCTGTATCTGCTGGTGTGACGGCCGATCTGCTCCTCGATCGTGAAAACTTTTATGTCCCTGTGTATGGTGGAGCCACGTACATACTAGGAGCAGTTTGTTATTTGCCTAAGTGCTCGGTTTTGCAGAGTTTGGATGCGCTTATAGTTAAATTTAGCCGCAATCCCCCATATCTGAATGCCATATTGGGGCAATGCAATGGACATACACAGCCCTCTTAGCCCTAAGTGACATGGTGCTTCTTTCGTTTATTAGCCATCGCAGTTGTTGCATCCTTTGGCCACACTTTTTCTTCGTGTCTATGAGGTGTGGTCCAAAAGTAAGGCGTTTATCCAATGTAATTCCTAGGTATTTGGCTACCTTCGGCTGTTCCAAAGTAACTCCTTCCAGCTGGATAGGGGGCGTAGTTGGTATCAGCCTCTGCAGCGTAAAGCATGGGTGGACAGTTTTCAGGGGATTTATTTTTAAATTCCATCTCCTGCACCAATCAGCCAGAATGAATAAATACGCCTGTATTCCGTTAGTGGCCTCTTCGTGGTTCTTAGAATTGTACAGAACAGCCACGTCGTCTGCGTATGTGGCAATTAATGCCTTTGAGGGAGATTCCATACAGTCGTCATTGGGCGTAGGTATATCTGCTGTGTAAAGAGAGTATATCAGAGGCCCAAGCACACTGCCTTGCGGCACCCCTGCTCTCATTGTGAAAACTGCCGAGTCTGTGTCCCTGATCCTGACTTTGAATACTCGACCTTCCAGGTATGATCAGAAGAGACCATAGATTTTTTATCTTGTATAGCAAGCCATCGTGCCAGACTCTGTCAAAGGCCTGCTGCATATCTACAAAAACTGCGTTGCAGTATTCTTTGTCATCAAACGCCTGCAGGATATGTAGGGCAAGTCTATGTCTGAAGCCAAACTGGTGTTCCGCAATTAGGTGTTGCTGGTTTATGACTTCTCGAATCCGGTGGGCGATGAGCCTCTCCCACACCTTGGATGACTCAGGGTCTGTCTCCGGTTTACCTGGCTTATGTATCATCAGCATTGATGCCATCTTCCACTGCTTGGGATAAGCATCCACTCTGATTATAGCGTTAAATATTAGCGTTATGTACAGGAGCGCTCTAGTTGTTAGAGCCTTCAATGTAGCATGGCAGATCCTGTCGGTACCTGGAGCTTTATTGTTGGGCAGTGCCTTGATAATGCCAGTAATCTCCTCAATCCTGATTGGGCGGATGGGCAGAGACAACTGCAGTGGTGTCAGCAGGGAGTTCCGAGTCTCGCTAACTTGCTGGATTGTAACAAACTCGTGCGGTGTGAAACGATCCTCCAGGTGTTGAGCGAACGAGTTAGCTTGCTTCTCCTCATTTTTCACACAAGAAATATATTGATAATATTGCTTGACAATTGATTAAAAAACAAAGAAATTTATTGTTTTTTTTTTTTTTTTTAAATTTGTATATTTTATTATTTAACTTGTGTTCTGCTACTTTATTGGCAGCTTAACAAGTTGTACCCTAAAAAACTAATAACAATTAATCATATTATAATGTATCTATATCTATTATTATGTCTATATCTACCTATTAGTTAACAAAATTATACTAAGGACTTCGTTGGTAGGTCCTGTTTTTTTTATAATAAGAAGTATATTACAGACTAGAGTTCTGTTACCTTTTTGTGGCAACTTAATCTAGTGAGGAATTATAATTGAAGAGTTAAACTATGTCTAGAATCTAGGGTAAGAACTAACATAACAAATATTTACATTTATATACAGATATTTACATTAATAAGCAGGATGTAATAATGGGAAATGAAATGGCGTTTATGGTGAATATAATTTTAAGTTAAGGTCCGTTGGGGAAGGTCTTGAGGGTGATGACGTTTGAGCCTTCTTCTAACTCTTGAGCCGGCGTTGAACTGCTGTCTTGCAAGACGATTTGGATGGTGCACTAGCCTCAAAAATCTGTATATTATAGAAAAGGCTTGGGGCTAAGACCATCTTGTATATTTTTGCAGACAAAAGCCAGGACATTTTAGACAGCCTGTGCTTTCCAAATCTTAAGTGGCTGTCCAGAATCACACCCAGGTACTTGTGTTGTGTAGAGTGAGCTAAAGTAGTTCCGTTGAGCGTTACACCAGGGCAGCTCCGGATTTTGTTGGTGAAAGTAACATTTGCGCATTTGTTAGCGTTGACGCAAATGTTCCATTTTTCCGCCCATTCATGGAACGAGTCCAAGTACTGCTGCAGAGTACTCGTAGCCAGTAGGACGTATTAACTTCTGGTGAGCACTGCGGTATCATCAGCGAAGGTAGCAATTAGTGAATCCGTATGCGCAAAATCCTCAATAGCATTGTGATTGGGCATATCAGCAGTAAATATGGTATAAAGAGTTGGGCCCAAAACACTACGGAAGATCCTGTGGATGGTACCTCTTAAGTCTAAAAGAAAATCTGAACACCAGCAGCAGTCAATTAAAAGTCTAGCATAATGTCTGCGTCAACAATTAGCTGTATTCATTAAAAGGTGTAGCATACTTTCAGGAGGCTTGATAAAAATATCAATTTAGTTACATTAGATTATTATCCCTACCTTCGCATCTGCTCTAAACATTTAAGGTCCCTCTGTACCATACTCCCCTCCCAAATGTTAAAAGTCCGTCGAAAATAAAGAAAAAAAAATTATTATTATTGCTAAATAATAAAGTGAAATATTTTAAGCTGCGACAAAGCTTTTACAAGAGTTACATGCTGCTGGTTTCTGATCGGTTCGTACTTTTAATTAAAATTCAACTGAATTGTGTTCATTTTAATTAACTTCAGATATAATACCAGCATATCAACAAAATACGCAAAAAAAGCAATTCTTGTGCTCTATATGCCCTATAAGTAGCAATTTTATCGTATCAAATGACGAAGTAGTGATTATTGTCGCCAGGAGCGTGTTGCTTATATCATGTATATAAGATATCGCTAGGTGGCGCTGTGGAATTATCACGGAAGTTGTATAAAGCTGCATCTAAGAGTCATAGTGATTTAAATTCTGGCGACATCTATTGTTCAGTAATATATAAACAATTTCTGTTGGCTGTGAAAGCGCTACTATGTAATGCGCACATTACACATACGCCCTGCAATTCAATGACCGTCATTTAAATAACAAGAAAAATTCAAGTTCACAAAAAAATCCGTTAGTGCAGTCACGTATTTTATTATACATAGATCCATCCCTTTCCATCTCAGTCTCCATCTCACTCTTTGACTAATTTTCGCTGACTGTGAACTCAAGCTACAATTTCACCGGCGCTTGGTGGGCGGACAACAGGAAATTGTCGATTTGTGTGCCATTTATAAAGCAACCGAGCGATCGTTGATGTGAATGCGAGAACATCCTAAACTAGCTAGAATAAAATTAAAACATCCCACGGCAGCCCGTTGCATAAGTATTTTTTTTTTATTTTCGTTTATTTTATTTAATTTTTTATTTTTTTTTTCTCAATTCAGCAATCAATGGGAAACTATCAATAGCAAAAGTATTGTTTATTACTGCATATCGACTACCCGTCGCATTATTTAGACTATGTCAATTATACAGTTCAATACATTCAATGATCTCGTGATTTGAAATTTCCATCACATTTTAATGGTTCATTATTGTTGTTTGTCGCATTATCGTTCGATTGTTCAATTGTAATGTTGACTAAATTAGTTGAAACGTGATTATTTTTGCCTTATAAATTGATAAATAGTTTTAAAAATTGATATCAAATTCATTGAAGATATTAAGTATTAATCTTAATAAGTTTAAAATCAAATTTTAATTAATATACATTCTCCTCATTTATTTATTATTTTAAATTATTTATAAATATCTTCCTTGCATTTTTTCGTTTATAAATATTTACTATTAATTATTATACATTTATATATCGTATAAAAAATGTATACATTGTATTATAAAGCTATAACCTCAAGCAGAACTCGTAAAATAATAGTAATATATTATAATATAAGTATATATATATATATATAATATAAGTAACGAAGTGACCACATCAGGTTTAAATAAATAAATTGCAATTAAATTCAATATTTTCTTTTAATATAATCAAATATAAAAAAATAATTATGCATAGGTATATATGTATGTAAATGTATATATTGATTTTTCACATTTGATTTAAACCGTATCTCATATCGTTTTAACGCATTTATTTTTTTCTAACAGCTAAAAAATTTGCGATTAAAGACAGTTAAATTTGTTGTTGTCGCAGCACAATTGAAAGCGTAGACATACAAATACATACATAAATATATATATATAATATATATATATATATATTTAAGTATATATGGAATATATACCTAACCATAGGCATATATACAAGTACTCAGAGATTTCTATTCGTACGACAATATTGTCATATGACGGGCAACGTAGAAGGCAAATGGAATGGAAACAGCCTCAACTAACTATAAAAGTTCTAATGGAAATAATAGCAATAAACTGCACGTTTACTATGCTTAGAATCAAGGCATTCAAATCCAGAAACGAGAAACTGCGAAACGACGAGACGATTCATAAAGTGCGCTCAGTGTCAAAGGAAATCATATTTCATCTGGCAATTAGCCGCGATAAGCCGTGAATATTTTAATTGTGTCAATGATGGACAGTCATTGGATGAGCTCTCAAAATGTCCAGTTAGATTGCATACATAGTATACATGGTATACTTTGATTTTGCTTAGGATCATCTAACTATATACTTCTAATACATACTTTATGTAGATACATGAAAAACAAATACAACTACAAGAACAACGAAAAAAAAAAATGAAAAACGACAAGTAGACATAATCAGTGTCTTCAAATTCAATTAAGCGAAATTGTGTCACGCGCGTGTCTCCATGTCGACGGACTGAGCTAAACGAATACTCAAATAATACTCATACTTGTACTAAAATTTAATAGACTTATACTACTACATCTACATATACTTAGACTTATGCCGCCCTTCTCCAACTGAATATGTGATGGCATCTATGGAAATGGGTCTGCATATTTCTGGTTAACTTGTGTTCGTTTAGCTACAAGACGAAGTCTAACTTTCGACCTATTATTATATTTTATTTATATTTTCAGTGCTAACTAAATGCTTGATTTACTTGATGAGCAGTGAAAAATGTTTTTTTTATGAGTTTTTAGTTCCTTGAGAATTTTAATTGAAAGTAATTAAATTATTTCTTAAAATACTGACATATTATATATATTTAGGGCCCTAATTTTGATTCTATTAATTGAGTTGTCGCTTTTTTTATTTTAATCGGTTTATTTAATTTATAAATATATACGAAAGTTTTGGCCTTTTTTTGATGAGAATTTATTTTAAAATATATTTTATATATTATTCTTATTATTATTTAATTTTCTTTTATATTTTTTTTTAGATTGCGAACTCAGAACTTTTCGTAGAAATATTTTATATAAGTTATTTATTCATACGTAAATTTGAATGTATCTTGATTAAGACCGACACTTGCTGATGTTGCCGTTGTTGTTGTTGAACACATAGCACAATTTTGCATATGATAAACCAACTGCGATGCCGACGCAGACGTTGAAGTCAACACCGACGTCAGCGACGCGTCGCTGCAGCTTGTTAAAATAAAATCTGTGTAGCCCTCAACTCATGGGCTAAAGCTGGATAGAGATATACAAATAGAAAGAGAGAAAATCATTATTTATTATATGTGTAACACGATGATGGTAACACAGATGATGATGATTATGATCAACGCTTGCGACTTCAAACGCAGACGTCGACGCAGCTTGAGTTTTGCTTTAGATTGGATTATGGCACGAGCTCGGCTCAGTTGAGTTCAATTTCTGGAACGGGAAGTGTCGATCAGTCTCGCGAACGCATATGCTGCAAACTGCAAGATAGAAACAGAAATATAAACTACAAATATCAAATAAAAGACAGCATCGGGTATTACTCTTAAGTATTCGCCCTAGAAACATATTGTAAGGATATATCGATTTGGCGAAGAAAAGGAATAAACCAAGAATAATAATGCCAACCATAACTGAGGATTGCATTGATGGATTTCAACAGTATTATGCAAGGCCGCCAGAGCGACCAAAAAAAAAATCCATTAAACAGATGATCTATGACGATGAGGATAATTCATATTTTGGACGTACCATTGATAGCTGGGGTAAGTAACATTCTTGCAGGTTTCTTGAGGGATACTATCTCTATCTCTTTATATGTATGTATATGTGTCCTTGTGTCCTTTTAATGTCTGTTACGTAAAACGCATTGCGACAGCGCACTACGTAAATCTTTATAAATGTCAAGCTGTGCCAGTTTGAATCTAATCAAAGTCTTTTGTCGCCACATTAGCGCGCTTTATAAAATACACACAAATCCATATACAAACTTGACACATAGCTATAGCTATGCCTATACATATATTCGTAAAGATAGGCACTAGGAGAGCTGGGTGGATGAATAGATGAGTAGATGTGTAGATGTGTAGATGGGCTTCTGTTTGGATATGGAAATTCAGCCATCCAGCGGCTTATACATACATATGTATATATGCGCCCGTTTTTATTGAATTACCCCCCTCCTTGGCATTTAACGCTCTGTATGCTCTGTATTTTGTATTCCATATTTTGTAGTGTCTGTTGTGTTGCTCTCTTTGACCTTTGCCGGACATAAGTACATTTGTACATATACATATACATAAACATTCGTATATATGCATGTGTGTAAGTACCATGGGGTACTTGTCCAATGTGCCGGTCAATTATATTATTATGCAATCAAATCCAGTTTCACTGCTCGAAACATCATTGACACTGAGAACTTTTATTAAACTTTGCAACACGAAATATTTACCTTAATCTGATGAAAATGTAGCAAATCTCATTTTTTTATTTATTTTTTAATATTTATAAGAATTAATCTATAATTTCTACTGTAAAAGAAATAAATTCAACTTTGAAAAATACAATAATACTAAATTATGTAATTTTCTTTTTTTACATATAATATTCACAGTATTATAATTGTACATTTGATACATATATAAAAAAAAAAAAAAAAAAAAAACTGTTGCGTCTTGTTTATATTTAGTTACTAAAATAGAATTAAATGAAACTATGTTCGAAGACTTTATGCAACTGTTTGTCATTTGATATGAATTTATATTATTATTATTGTTTACTATTCTTATAACCATATTTTGAGTAGTTTCGAAAGTAGCCGTATCAGAAACTATAAATTATATTATTCTAAATCAGCTCTAATACTAATACTCTAATATTAAATTCTTTTTCCTCTCTATTTCTATGAGTCTTAGTCTATGTCTATATATACATGTCTATGTCTATTTGTATCCATCCAGTGAATTATAATATGTTAAAAATTTAAAAATGTATATTAAATAAAAAATTAATGTAGATATTAACAAAATAATTGTATTTCTATATATATGCAAATTTAATTACATATGAAAATCAAGAAATCAAAGCTATCTCCGGGTTGCCAAAGATGTCATTGCTTGAACAAAAAGTTTTTTTTTCATAAAAAAACTTAATTTTTGACCGCTCATTCCTGTGACTGTTGTATTAGCAAGTTATCCGATTTGGACAAAATTTGGCAGACATGCAACAAAAGACAACATTTTTGAGCTATCACTGTGATGGCATGCTGGTGATGCAGATCACCTAAATATTTGGCATATAGCTTGTGGGTTCTGCTATGCTTCTCTTCTCTGCTATGCATGACAAACTCCAAGGATATAAATTACAATAACAATTAAATTACTTTAATTTATGAGGAATATTTCAAAATTAATTAAAATTCAAAATTAGAAACTGTAGTTAAATGTCTAGTTACGTATATAATATAGTTATATATATACTATATGTATGCTAAATTACACCTGAGATACTGTTGAGAATATGTGTCATATAAATTATGTATGTGTATGTACATACATTAAATGACACGCAACACGCTTAGTACATTTAACCCACACTACCAAATATTTAAAGTCTAGACAAATTTTGTTTTTTATATGAAATTAAATATTTTCTATAAAATGTCCGATTAAATTCAATGAAAATGATTATAGTGAATGTTGGCAGAATGTCTTATTGACTTAACTAAGTGCATTAAATCTGTCAGAGAACGTCTCACATATCATGTTTGTGTGTGTGGGCCTGAGTATCCTTGATAGCACGATGTTGCACTAACATATCCCTTGGTGCTGCAACATTACAGAGTTAACCAGTGAAGAGTAACAACGTTTAGTTTAGTTAGTGTCATAAGGCACTTCCATGTCACTCATTGAATCGCAAATCCATTATGCCAAATGGATTGCTGTCAGTCAGTGTAACCTGAAAACATCATAGAAATATCACAAAGCAGTATGGCTATGGCTGTGACACTGACTGTGCCCTGTAACTGTAACTGTAACTGTAACTGTAACTGTAGTTGAACTATTTCCGTGTGTGTCTATTCACATCAGCATATCTTTAAAGGCAACTCTAGCTGCAAAGGCTGCTAAACTTTTTTGCTTTTTTTTTTGAACATCATG
>JBAMBR010001052.1:0-17134 GCA_037044475.1 Zaprionus obscuricornis
TAAAACTACAGATATCGTGCAACTACTTTGGCATCACAGTTTTTACACTCTCATAATTATGACAAATTTTTCATCAAATTATAAAAAATTTGTTAATATATTTTAGCACTTTTCAATTAGTTTTCCTATATGAACAAGTATTGCAATTTATATATTACTTTATAATTTAAAGATATATATAATTTAAAAATATATTCACACTTTTGTGCAGATTTGTCATTTATATTTGTCTTTGAATTGTCAGAAATTATGCGCAGCTACAAACAATTTATTTCATCGTAAACAATTGACATACTTTATGTGTGAATGGACGATAAGAAGGGTTCAGTTAAGCACTTTGTCCGATTTATGTACCTGCTCTGCAGGGTTCTAAACTAACCGTGTGTGAATGTTTGTGTATATGTGTGTGTCTAGGGTGAAAGTAATAAAAGAAAACTTAATGGCGAATATTAAGTACACATTAATCTGATTTATTTCACTGTGCTTTATGTTTCTACAGAAACTCAGCGAAAATTTATTTTTATTTGAGTTTGAAGTTGGCGATTTTATATGTGAATATGTGATATATAGTATGTGTATAACTGCGGTAAGTGGAACAAATGAATGAAATATGTTACATAATAGAAGTTTTATTGTTTTTCTTGTGTACTTGTTGGTTAAGATGCTGTTATAGTCCTCGGAGTAAGATAACCATTAACAAAGTGTGGAATAATAACATATATGACACAGCGATAAGTATGAAAATTGATAAATATAAATGAAAAATAATTAATAAAACAAGAAAAAATTTAATAAAAAATAATAAATAATAAAAAATAATAAAAAAGAAATAATAAAGAAATAATAAAAAAGAAATAATGAAGAAATAATAAAAAAGAAATAATAAATAAATAATTAAAAAAATATTTCAAAATAAATAATTTTTCATTTAATGAGAGAAAAAAAGTAAATTTAAAAAAAAAAATGAGAAAAAAAAAGTAAATTTTAAAAAATTTACATTTAAACTATATTTTTTATACAAATAAATATAAAAGACAAAAAAAAATATAAGTTCTTAAAATTATAAATTTTAGTAATTTATAATTTAAAAAAATTTAAACAAAAAATGCAATTGATTTTTTTTTTAAGTTTTTTTTTTTAGATTTTACATGAAGAGTTTTCAATTTTTTGTGCAGCTCGTAAAATAGCAGAAAAAGTTTCATTAATGCAGCAAAGGCAAAGTGCTGTTGCTTCGTTCGTCTCTCTGTTAATGCTCGTATTTTGACTTTGAGTGCAAACCAAATCAATTTGTGTGTGTTTGCATGCGTGTGTGTGTGTGTGTGTGTGTGTCACTTAGAGGCTGGCAAAACGAGCAACGAGCACGAGCAATGAGCAACGAACAAAGAACAGAAAAAAAGGACAATAATACAAAAGGCAAAAAGGTAACAAAAGCTTGGCAAAAATTGGCAAAATATTGAATTTATGGTTGAGGGACAGCAGGGAACATGAGTTGAAGGGAGAGTTGGTCAACTCTGAAACTCTTTCCGCAAATACATTGACAAAGAGTTTTGATGCCCATTTTGTAGAATTTTATTTTTAGACTTTTTGTCTTACGTTTTGTTAAGCTGCTTGACTCAGATTTAATATGTTTGTCTCGTCTCTCGTCTCTCGTTTTTCATTTGTTTTTTCTTTCGTTTTTTATCTTTCTTGCATATTTGTTAAGCACTTGAATCTTAGCAGCTCTTTGCGCTTTTAATGCAATCAACGTTCAACGTTGTTGCAGTTGCTGCTGCTGCTAATGCGCTTTAAACATACAGTGCCAGGGCAACTGTCACATCCCTTGAAATCAATTGGCACTTGCCACTTGGGCGTTGTTATGCTGCAGACTGAGCAGCAACAAAAGAAACAAATACAGTATCGGTGACCTGCTTCTCCCCATCACACACACACACCTCAGTCTACTATACTTAGCACATTTTTTTTACACTTGCAATTTACGCCAATTGGACAAAAAAAAAAAAATGAAAAGAAAAGAAAACAGAAGAAAATGTGTAAAATATAAAAAGAAAAGTGCAAGTTTCATTTAATGCCCGCACTTTTGGGTATCGTTTCTTGCGACACCGTTCAAATTCAGCTAAATGCCATACCATGGGGTATTCTTAAAAGAGTTACATAAGCAAAGGGATGTAGGAAGAGAGAACAGTAACGTTACGGGGGTCATAGAGCTTTGGCAAAGAGGATTTGTTCATTGTTATATGTAGTATCCCTAAGGCTTAGTGCTTGGATTTTGTTTTTCTTTTATTTTATACAAAGATGTTGTGCAACTTTGAAAATTGGCTCACTATAACAGGATTAACAGCAGTTCAAAGTAGTTCTTTGTGCTTGACTTGCATTCTTAAAGACTTAAAGTCGTTTTACCTAATTATTGTATATGCTGCAGCTTATAGACTTGAGCTCGGTATTTCTCCATAAACCTTTAGATATATTTTTATTTTGTTCTACAAATTTCAATCCAAGATTTATTCACTTTATATTTTTTTCAATAATACTTCTAAACATTTAAATGTGAGGATTAATATATCAAAAATATATTTGATATGCTTTAAAAATAAATAAAAAAAATAAAAATAAAAAAGTCAAGGTAAATTTATATTTATATAAAGTTAGGCAAATGTTTGTCCATTTTTAACAGTCGTCTTAGTTTATCTAATAATATTATTTACGGCATAGGAAACCGAAAGAGTTACGCATTTTTTTGGGCTAAACATCTAAATACGTTTTAATGCGCTTTGAAATGGGATACAACAAAATGAAGACCAGACCAACACTCACACACACACACAAAAGTTTCAGCCGCAAAAATATTATGCGAAAGAGATGAGATTCTACTCGTATCCGTAAATTGACCCGCCACCCGTGAATGGTGACGTTGCTGTTTTGTCAACTTTGTTGTTGCTGTTGGTCGCCAACATCATCATCGTCGTCATCAACATTGTTCGTCCCCCGTTGTTATGGATCCTTATACTACATATATAAATATAAACATTTTTTTTGTTCTTGTGAAAAATGATGCAAAGCTGAGCAAAACTGTTGCCGTGCGCTGATAAAATGTTGGTCAAGCTCTTATCCATAACATTTGCTTTAAATAGTATACGCCAAAAACTTCTAGACTAGTGAGACAAAAGTATTTCAACAATTTTCTACTGGTTTTAGACTAAACATTTCCATTTGGTCAGCATATAACATTTGCCTTGTCTGCTTTTAAGTTATCCAAGTAATGTTTATCTACATTCAGCCAGACAACGCTGCGTATGTGCAATAATTTTATTGTGGTTTCCACTTTTGCCACTAACTTGTCACTAGTTAGTTCTGTCTGTTGTTTGCCTCCTGTCTCTTGCCTGTTGTCACTTGTTGTTGCCTTGCTGAATTATTTTCATACTTCCCACAGTATATATAATACAACGCTTCTGCTGTGTTTACGTAGATAAGCAAATTTATGTTGTAGTTACGAGTTTTTTTTATCTATTTATTTATTTTTATTTTTTTTTGTGAATGCAAATTTAAATAATTTAATTTAATTACATACTCGTAACGTGCAACGAGCAACGAGTAAAATTGTATAGTTTCAGGTGTTTAAATAGATTTTATCTTTTATGGAAATTTATTTTAAACATTTAAATTTTTCCCCACAATCAACAGGAGATTGAATATTGACATTCGCTTGTAGAGACATATAAACTTTTCATATATTTAAATTATTGGATTTTTTTTTTATATTACAAGCTTTAAAAATTTATTACATTTTTAATACATATTAAAATAAAATTCTGGATTAATTTTAAAAATGTATAAAAATAAAATATATAATAATAAATAAAAATTATTTTGAAACTTTGTATAATTAAAAAATAAAAAATTGTAAAATTTATTGAATTTTTAATTCATATTAAAATGAAGTTAGTATTATTTTTTAATTTGAAATACAAAAATTTGCAATTTTTATTTTATTTTTATTTAATTTTATATCAACTAAAAACTTTAAGTTAATATTAGAAAAAATTATTTTAATTTTTTAAAGAAATTTAAATTAAATTTAAGAAAATTTATATATTATTTTTTATTTTTTTTTTATAGTATTTATAAATATTAAAAAAAAAAATAATTTCTACTAAAAATATTTAATTATAAAATTGTAAATAATAAAAATTATAATAATAAATTATAATAAAATAATAATAATAAAAAAATTATAAATAAAAATTATAAAATAATAAAATTTCGTTTTCCCCGTTTAGAAGAAGTTTTGATTAAACATGCAAAAGTTGAGAAGCGATACGGCTGGAACTAACCTAAGGTAACCAATCAACTGACGGATCCGTATGCTTAGCACGCATTGCGCCTATCAACGCACTAAACAAATGAACCAAACACTCAACAGTTTGAGGTGAAACTCCCCCCCCTGTTGTTGTTCTTGTTGCTGTTTGCTGCTGCTACTTGCGCTGCCATTCAAGCATATCCAAAGCAAGCTTCAATCTAGCAAAATTTCATTCATCTAAAAAATGAACTCTTCGAACATCCTTCCAGTGGGACGCTCTTAAATTTCTTTCTCTTGCCAATGATATTTCGAAATTCGAAAAGCCGAAATGAAAGACGAATAAGATACGAAGCTATACGATGTGTATGAGTCGGTCGCTACATGCGACCAACATTTCCACCAATCGAGTCAACGCCATTCACATTTTAGTTGTGCATCGGTTTTCGTTCTTAGCGGACGGTTATGCGTTCTCTGTATTCTCGATTTAGCCAAAATATTTCAGTGTAATTCGGACGCGTATTTTTGCGATTTTACGCGAATTGTTTACGTATTTTACGTATTAACGTTTAGCGTTATCCAAAACGACTTAACACGAAATGTTGTTCGTCGCATTGTTGCCGTCGTTGTCGTTGTCGTTGTTGTCATCGTTGTCGTTGTTCTCAGTTGTTGTACTATTACCATCAATTGTCAGCGTCTGGCAGCCCTCGCAAAAGTTCTGAACGCATCAAGTGAAAGTTTTTTGCCAGTTTTGCTAGTGCGATTGTCGTCGTGCAACCGGAATCCGTTATTCGACTACAACTTGCATCGTGTATGTGTGCTTAATTTGATGTAATTAGAAATTGTTCCCTTCTCTCAGTTTGCAAATATATTTTACACTTGGTTTCAAACAATTTCCGAACATTTCTTCTCTCTCGTGTGTGTGTGTGTCAGTGTGTGTGATTTTGTTTGTTTGTCTATTTGTTTATATAAAACTTTCAATTGAATATTTGATTGGAAAGTGCTGTGGCAATTTGCAATAAAACATTTTGTTTACTACGTTCTTGGTGTGTAAAAATTAAGTATAATATTGAAAGCTATTGATTGATAGCTGATATTATTTGCAAATGTAAGCAATTTAATTTTTATAAATATAAATTATATATTTTTATATTTTATTAAATATATATATTTGTCTAGTCAACAGTTTAGCATCGGTAGATTGTCAATTTAACAATAATTGATCTTATGAAAGTGATCAGCTTCAATTAGAATTCTCTTGTCAAATTCAAAAATATTATAGCATACTTTTATGCGCAAATAAAATTAAATAGAAAATTTTTGATTCTTATGTCTTTTTATTTTAATTTATTCTATATTAATTTCACATTTAATTTAAATTTATTTTAATACATAATAATTGCATTATCATAAAATTTTGCATATCAAAGTTTCACAGAAATATCTATATATATTTATTGACAACAGATAAAAAAGAAATATTAACTAAAATTGCATTAACATTATTTTCGTCATAATGCATTTGCTTAATTTCATTTATTGCATTAATGATTTTTGCAGGTAATATAAAATGCATAAAAAGTAAATAAATTAGTAGACATTCTTTTTATTATATCTGATTATGAAGTCTATTTATTAATTTAAAAATTTTTGTATTGTTTATTTTATAAAATATTATTGTGTGGTAATTTAATGACTCGACAATTTTCATCTTTGTTTCTGCAAAATTGAAGCTTAATTTTTATATATTTCCATTATTTTATTTTTATTTATTTATTTAAAAAAAAAAATAATAATAATAATAATTTCAGTTGATTGCAGTTTTCATTGTTCTTTTCTTTTGCATTAAATAAAATGCATAAAAAATAAATGCATATTTCTGTGTAATACTCTAATTTGTGGGCAATTGTGCAAAAAGCCGCAAAATACTCAACTGAACTGCAAATCCTGCCACAGAAATGAAACAAACTAAATGGCCATAAAAAAAAGCGTTAACAAAACAAAGGCATGGGGTGTGGGAAGAAGTTTGAGGTGTGGGGATCAGTAGAGCAGAGCATGAGACATGTAACCAGCAAAATAATTTGTTGCAATAAATATTTGAAAATCCAGTTAAGCGAAACATTTTCGTCACGAAGAGGCCAACAGCCAACTGGCCATAGAATCTACCAATGAATTCTGCACTGAATCCTGGGCTTGACGTTTGGGAGTACGACGACGAAAGTGCACCAGAACTTTCAAAGCAACAAGAAGCGTTATTCCCTATTCCTGAGGCATTCTGTTTGCCTGCTGCCCTGCATACTGCACTGCAATGTTTTTGCTATGTTTTTATTTATTTATTTGTTTTTTTCGTTTTGCTTTTTGTGTTCATTTTAATTTTTTCGTCGCTATTTTTTTTTTGTCATGGCATTTTCATGCAGTCGCGAGTTTTTTTTTGCATATACCGCATGCCTATAGGTTGTTTTTTTGTTATTGTTATTGTTGTTGCTGTTATTCTTGCTGCCGTGTTGCATTTTGTTGGGTTGTGCCACCTCCAGTGGCAATGTTCAGTCTTTACCTCTTTGTGTCTCTATCCCAACGCTTTAATATTAAAAGCGTTTAAAATTTTTGTACGTTTCGTCGCCATTGTTCATGTCTGGGTCGCTGCCCATGGGGCTTTTGTTTTATACCCTTTATGACAAAAGGGTTGAGTGACTTGTTGAGGTAGGGCTGTAAAGATTGCATAAGTTTTGCACTGATTGCAAAAGATTTATTTATTTATTTATAGCTTTTGTTTAATTAAAGTTATTGAACTTTTAAAGCACAAATTTTATTTTTTTTTTTTATTTTTGGCAGAGGTTTTAATATGAAAAATTTAAACATAGTTTAAATTTGATTTTGAAATTATTTTAAAATTCTAGAAGTATTTAGTTTCAGTTATTAAAAATGAATTTTAAATTTTTATTTTTTTTATTTTTTTTTTTTTAATAAAATAAAATAAAATAAAATAAATCAATTTTTTTAAAAAATTAATTTTTCAAAATTAAATTTTTTAAATATAAAATTTAATGAAATTCAAAGTTTAAGATGGAAATTTTTAATATATATTAATATAATATATTTTAATAGTTCAAATTTATTTTATTTTATTTTACGCATTTTTGTATATTTTTTTTATAATTTATTGAAAATATTTTTTTAAGTAACTAAAAAATTTTTTAAAAAATTTTTAATAATATTTAAAGGTTTTGTTTTAAATTTTTTTTATACTGATTTTCAATTTTTATGTATTAAAATGCATAAATTTCATTTAAAAATTTTTTGATTTTTAAGGATTAGCATATGTAGAGTATTGAATAGTTTTACAATTTTTGACTATGAAATTCCAAAAATTGTTTTGATGTTGTTGTTGTTGTTGCTTTTGTCAGGCGCTGCGGGGACGAACACTAACAAGCTTTGTTATGTTTCGGTACGTCTGTCGTCTGTCGTCTGTCGGCATTGCCTTTGAGTTTGTTCAACGTTTTGCCAACTGTGCGATGACGCCTGCAGGGCCGGAAGCGGAAGTGTTGCCATTGCCATTTTACTGGCATGCATTTTCGGTACTGTGGTGTAATCGGTTGCGGTGCGGTGCGGTGCGATGCGATGTGATGCGATGCGGCATTTTGTTTCGCTTTAGCTCAACGGTTTTGGCATTTTGCTGTTGGCTTTCTGTTGTTGTTGTTGTTCTTGTTGCTTATAATATTCCTTTGGCTTTCCGCTTGTAAAACGTTGCCATGTTTTGAGCTGCTGTTGCTGCTGCTGCTGCTGTTGTTGTTATTTTTATTGTTGTTACTCTAACCCTTCATTTCTCTTTCCCTGTTTTAAACTTTTTCTCTTTTTCGTTTTGTGTTTAGGTTTTTTTTTTGTTTGGCTTTTGGGCAAGTGTTTTTTTTTTTTTTGTCTGTCTGACAGGTGGTTTGTACGATGTGCTCAGTGTTTACTTTGTGTAATCATTTCATTTGTCAAACTTGATTTGCTGGCAAACACAGCGCTGACAGTTTAACATCGCAAATTGAAGCCAAAAGAAATTGAGCTTAGACTGGTTTTTTTTTCTCTCTCTTTCATTTCTTTTCTTTACTTTTCTTTGCTCTTCCTGCTATCAACAGCAAAACAATTAAAAGAAACACTTTTTCAAATCGCATTACGTTGAAAGGTTTCAATAATGTTTTCACTTGATTTTATTACATGCCAAAGTTCTGTAGTATCAAATGATTATAAAAGCTTACATTGAGAATACAAAGTTAAGCAACTCAAATTTAAACTGTTCAATTATTATTTATTTAAACTTTAAACAACTAGCTAAAAATAAATAATAATTGAAGAGTTTAAATTTGAGTTGTTTAAACTTTCTAACTTTGTCTCAATGTAAGCTTTTATAATCATTTGATACTACAGAACTTTGGCATGTAATAAAATCAAGTGAAAACATTATTGAAACCTTTCAACGTAATGCGATTTGAAAAAGTGTTTCTTTTAATTGTTTTGCTGTTGATAACAGGAAGAGCAAAGAAAAGTAAAGAAAAGAAATGAAAGAGAGAGAAAAAAAAACCAGTCTAAGCTCAATTTCTTTTGGCTTCAATTTGCGATGTTAAACTGTCAGCGCTGTGTTTGCCAGCAAATCAAGTTTGACAAATGAAATGATTACACAAAGTAAACACTGAGCACATCGTACAAACCACCTGTCAGACAGACAAAAAAAAAAAAAACACTTGCCCAAAAGCCAAACAAAAAAAAAACCTAAACACAAAACGAAAAAGAGAAAAAAAGAGACTAAAACAGGGAAAGAGAAATGAAGGGTTAGAGTAACAACAATAAAAATAACAACAACAGCAGCAGCAGCAGCAACAGCAGCTCAAAACATGGCAACGTTTTACAAGCGGAAAGCCAAAGGAATATTATAAGCAACAAGAACAACAACAACAACAAAAAAAAAAACGAAAGCCAACAGCAAAATGCCAAAACCGTGCTGAGCTAAAGCGAAACGAAGTAAAGTGGTATGAGGGGAACCGCATCGCATCACATCGCATCGCACCACACCGCACCGCACCGCACCGCATTACACCACACTGTACCGAAAATGCATGCCAGTAAAATGGCAATGGCAACACTTCCGCTTCCGGCCCTGCAGGCGTCATCGCACAGTTGGCAAAACGTTGAACAAACTCAAAGGCAATGCCGACAGACGACAGACGACAAACGACAGACGTACCGAAACATAACAAAGCTTGTTAGTGTTCGTCCCCGCAGCGCCTGACAAAAGCAACAACAACAACAACATCAAAACAATTTTTGGAATTTCATAGTCAAAAATTGTAAAACTATTCAATACTCTACATATGCTAATCCTTTAAAATCAAAAAATTTTTAAATGAAATTTATGAATTTTTATACATAAAAATTGAAAATCAGTATAAAAAAAAATCTTTAAATATTATTAAAAATTTTTTTAAAATTTAACTTAAAAAAATATTTTCAATAAATTATAAAAAAAATATACAAAAATACGTAAAATAAAATAAAATAAATTTGAACTATTAAAATATATTATATTAATATATATTAAAAATTTCCATCTTAAAATTTGAATTTCATTAAATTTTATATTTAAAAAATTTAATTTTGAAAAATTAATTTTTTAAAAAAATTTATTTATTTTATTTTATTTTATTTTATTAAAAAAAAAAAAATAAAATAAATAAATTTAAAATTGATTTTTAATTACTGAAACTAAATATTTCTAGAATTTTAAAATAATTTCTAAATCAAATTTAAACTATTTTTAAATTTTTCATATTAAAAACTCTGCCAAAAATAAAAAAAAAAAATAAAATTTGTGCTTTAAAAGTTCAATAACTTTAATTAAACAAAAGCTATAAATAAATAAATAAATCTTTTGCAATCAGTGCAAAACTTATGCAATCTTTTCAGCCCTACCTCAACAAGTCACTCAACCCTTTTGTCATAAAGGGTATAAAACAAAAGCCCCATGGGCAGCGACCCAGACATGAACAATGGCGACGAAACGTACAAAAATTTTAAACGCTTTTAATATTAAAGCGTTGGGATAGAGACACAAAGAGGTAAAGACTGAACATTGCCACTGGAGGTGGCACAACCCAACAAAATGCAACACGGCAGCAAGAATAACAGCAACAACAATAACAATAACAAAAAAACAACCTATAGGCATGCGGTATATGCAAAAAAAAACTCGCGACTGCATGAAAATGCCATGACAAAAAAAAAACGACGAAAAAATTAAAATGAACACAAAAAGCAAAACGAAAAAAAAAATAAATAAATAAAAACATAGCAAAAACATTGCAGTGCAGTATGCAGGGCAGCAGGCAAACAGAATGCCTCAGGAATAGGGAATAACGCTTCTTGTTGCTTTGAAAGTTCTGGTGCACTTTCGTCGTCGTACTCCCAAACGTCAAGCCCAGGATTCAGTGCAGAATTCATTGGTAGATTCTATGGCCAGTTGGCTGTTGGCCTCTTCGTGACGAAAATGTTTCGCTTAACTGGATTTTCAAATATTTATTGCAACAAATTATTTTGCTGGTTACATGTCTCATGCTCTGCTCTACTGATCCCCACACCTCAAACTTCTTCCCACACCCCATGCCTTTGTTTTGTTAACGCTTTTTTTTATGGCCATTTAGTTTGATTCATTTCTGTGGCAGGATTTGCAGTTCAGTTGAGTATTTTGCGGCTTTTTGCACAATTGCCCACAAATTAGAGTATTACACAGAAATATGCATTTATTTTTTTATGCATTTTATTTAATGCAAAAGAAAAGAACAATGAAAACTGCAATTAACTGAAATTATTATTATTATTTTTTTTTTTTTAAATAAATAAATAAAAATAAAATAATGGAAATATATAAAAATTAAGCTTCAATTTTGCAGAAACAAAGATGAAAATTGTCGAGTCATTAAATTACCACAAAATAATATTTTATAAAATAAACAATACAAAAATTTTTAAATTAATAAATAGACTTCATAATCAGATACAATAAAAAAATGTCTACTAATTTATTTACTTTTTATGCATTTTATATTACCTGCAAAAATCATTAATGCAACAAAAGAAATTTAGCAAATGCATTATGACGAAAATAATGTTAATGCAATTTTAGTTAATATTTCTTTTTTTATCTGTTGTCAATAATTATATAGAAATTTCTGTGAAACTTTGATATGCAAAATTTTATTATAATGCAATTATTATGTATTAAAAAAAAATTTAAATTAAATGTGAAATTAATATAGAATAATTTAAAGTAAAAATTCATAAGAATTAAAAATTTTCTATTTGATTTTATTTGCGCATAAAAGTATGCTATAATATTTTTGAATATGACAAGAGAATTCTAATTGAAGCTGATCACTTTCATAAGATCAATTATTGTTAAATTGACAATCTACCGAAGCTAAACTGTTGAATATACATTGACTAGACAAATATATATATTTAATAAAATATAAAAATATATAATTTATATTTATAAAAATTAAATTGCTTACATTTGCAAATAATATCAGCTATCAGTCAATAGCTTTCAATATTATACTTAATTTTTACACACCAAGAACGTAGTAAACAAAATGTTTTATTGCAAATTGCCAGAGCACTTTTCAATCAAATATTCAATTGAAAGTTTTATATAAACAAATAGACAAACAAACAAAATCACACACACTGACACACACACACAGAGAGAGAAGAAATGTTCGGAAATTGTTTGAAACCAAGTGTAAAATATATTTGCAAACTGAGAGAAGGGAACAATTTCTAATTACATCAAATTAAGCACACATACACGATGCAAGTTGTAGTCGAATAACGGATTCCGGTTGCACGACGACAATCGCACTGGCAAAACTGGCAAAAAACTTTCACTTGATGCGTTCAAAACTTTTGCGAGGGCTGCCAGACGCTGACAATTGATGGCAATAGTACAACAACTGAGAACAACGACAACGATGACAACAACGACAACGACAACGACGGCAACAATGCGACGAACAACATTTCGTGTTAAGTCGTTTTGGATAACGCTAAACGTTAATACGTAAAATACGTAAACAATTCGCGTAAAATCGCAAAAATACGCGTCCGAATTACACTGAAATATTTTGGCTAAATCGAGAATACAGAGAACGCATAACCGTCCGCTAAGAACGAAAACCGATGCACGACTAAAATGTGAATGGCGTTGACTCGATTGGTGGAAATGTTGGTCGCATGTAGCGACCGACTCATACACATCGTATAGCTTCGTATCGTAGTCGTCTTTCATTTCGGCTTTTCGAATTTCGAAATATCATTGGCAAGAGAAAGAAATTTAAGAGCGTCCCACTGGAAGGATGTTCGAAGAGTTCATTTTTTAGATGAATGAAATTTTGCTAGAGTGAAGCTTGCTTTGGATATGCTTGAATGGCAGCGCAAGTAGCAGCCAGCAATAGCAACAACAACAACAACAGGATGGGAGTTTCACCTCAAACTGTTGAGTGTTTGGTTCATTTGTTTAGTGCGTTGATAGGCGCAATGCGTGCTAAGCATACGGATCCGTCAGTTGATTGGTTACCTTAGGTTAGTTCCAGCCGTATCGCATCTGAACTTTTGCATGTTTAATCAAAACTTCTTCTAAACGGGGAAAACGAAATTTTATTATTTTATAATTTTTATTTATAATTTTTTTATTATTATAATTTTATTATAATTTATTATTATAATTTTATTATAATTTATTATTATAATTTTTATTATTTACAATTTTATAATTAAATATTTTTAGTAGAAATTATTTTTTTTTTTTAAATATTTATAAATACTATAAAAAAAAATTAAAAAAATATATATAAATTTTCTTAAATTTAATTTAAATTTCTTTAAAAAATTAAAATAATTTTTTCTAATATTAACTTAAAGTTTTTAGTTGATATAAAATTAAATAAAAATAAAATAAAAATTGCAAATTTTTGTATTTCAATTTAAAAAATAAAACTAACTTCATTTTAATATGAATTAAAAATTCAATAAATTTTACAATTTTTTATTTTTTAATTATACAAAGTTTCAACAAAATAAAATAATTTTTATTTATTATTATATATTTTATTTTTAAAATTAATCCAGAATTTTATTTTAATATGTATTAAAAATGTAATAAATTTTTAAAGCTTGTAATATAAAAAAAAAATCCAATAATTTAAATATATGAAAAGTTTATATATCTCTACAAGCGAATGTCAATACTCAATCTCCTGTTGAATGTGGGGAAAAATTTAAATGTTTAAAATAAATTTCCATAAAAGATAAAATCTATTTAAACACCTGAAACTATACAATTTTACTCGTTGCTCGTTACGAGTATGTAATTAAATTAAATTATTTAAATTTGCATTCACAAAAAAAATAAAAAAAAATAAATAAATAAACTCGTAACTACAACATAAATTTGCTTATCTACGTAAACACAGCAGAAGCGTTGTATATACTGTGAAAATAATTCAGCAAGGCAACAACAAGTGACAACAGGCAAGAGACAGGAGGCAAACAACAGACAGAACTAACTAGTGACAAGTTAGTGGCAAAAGTGGAAACCACAATAAAATTATTGCACATACGCAACGTTGTCTGGCTGAATGTAGATAAACATTACTTGGATAACTTAAAAGCAGACAAGGCAAATGTTGTATGCTGACCAAATGGAAATGTTTAGTCTAAAACCAGTAGAAAATTGTTGAAATACTTTTGTCTCTCTAGTCTAGAAGTTTTTGGCGTATACTATTTAAAGCAAATGTTATGGATAAGAGCTTGACCAACATTTTATCAGCGCACGGCAACAGTTTTACTCAGCTTTGCATCATTTTTCACAAGAACAAAAAAAAATGTGTATATTTATATATGTAGTATAAGGATCCATAACAACGGGGGACGAACAATGTTGATGATGACGACGATGATGATGGCGACCAACAGCAACAACAAAGTTGACAAAACAGCAACGTCACCATTCACGGGTGGCGGGTCAATTTACGGATACGAGTAGAATCTCATCTCTTTCGCATAATATTTTTGCGGCTGAAACTTTTGTGTGTGTGTGTGTTGGTCTGGTCTTCATTTTGTTGTATCCCATTTCAAAGCGCATTAAAACGTATTTAGATGTTTAGCCCAAAAAAAAATGCGTAACTCTTTCTGTTTCCTATGCCGTAAATAATATTATTAGATAAACTAAGACGACTGTTAAAAATGGACAAACATTTGCCTAACTTTATATAAATATAAATTTACCTTGACTTTTTTTTATTTTTTGTATTTATTTTTAAAGCATATCAAATATATTTTTGATATATTAATCCTCACATTTAAATGTTTAGAAGTATTATTGAAAAAAACTAAACTGAATAAATCTTGGATTGAAATTTGTAAAACAAAATAAAAATATATCTAAAAGTTTATACTTAGCTCAAGTCTATAAGCTGCAGCATATACAATAATTAGGTAAAACGACTTTAAGTCTTTAAGAATGCAAGTCAAGCACAAAGAACTACTTTGAACTGCTGTTAATCCTGTTATAGTGAGCCAATTTTCAAGTTGCACAACATCTTTGTATAAAATAAAAGAAAAACAAAATCCAAGCACTAAGCCTTAGGGATACTACATATAACAATGAACAAATCCTCTTTGCCAAAGCTCTATGACCCCCGTAACGTTACTGCTCTCTCTTCCTACATTCCTTTGCTTATGTAACTCTTTTAAGAATACCCCATGGTATGGCATTTAGCTGAATTTGAACGGTGTCGCAAGAAACGATACCCAAAAGTGCGGGCATTAAATGAAACTTGCACTTTTCTTTTTATATTTTACACATTTTCTTCTGTTTTCTTTTCTTTTCATTTTTTTTTTTTTGTCCAATTGGCGTAAATTGCAAGTGTAAAAAAAATGTGCTAAGTATAGTAGACTGAGGTGTGTGTGTGTGTGGGGAGAAGCAGGTCACCGATACTGTATTTGTTTCTTTTGTTGCTGCTCAGTCTGCAGCATAACAACGCCCAAGTGGCAAGTGCCAATTGATTTCAAGGGATGTGACAGTTGCCCTGGCACTGTATGTTTAAAGCGCATTAGCAGCAGCAGCAACTGCAACAACGTTGAACGTTGATTGCATTAAAAGCGCAAAGAGCTGCTAAGATTCAAGTGCTTAACAAATATGCAAGAAAGATAAAAAACGAAAGAAAAAACAAATGAAAAACGAGAGACGAGACAAACATATTAAATCTGAGTCAAGCAGCTTAACAAAACGTAAGACAAAAAGTCTAAAAATAAAATTCTACAAAATGGGCATCAAAACTCTTTGTCAATGTATTTGCGGAAAGAGTTTCAGAGTTGACCAACTCTCCCTTCAACTCATGTTCCCTGCTGTCCCTCAACCATAAATTCAATATTTTGCCAATTTTTGCCAAGCTTTTGTTACCTTTTTGCCTTTTGTATTATTGTCCTTTTTTTTCTGTTCTTTGTTCGTTGCTCATTGCTCGTGCTAGTTGCTCGTTTTGCCATAAGTATACACATAAGTGACACACACACACAAATTGATTGGGTTTGCACTCAAAGTCAAAATACGAGCATTAACAGAGAGACGAACGAAGCAACAGCACTTTGCCTTTGCTGCATTAATGAAACTTTTTCTGCTATTTTACGAACTGCACAAAAAAAATTGAAAACTCTTCATGTAAAATCTAAAAAAAAAAAAAAATTAAAAAAAAATCAATTGCATTTTGTTTTTAAATTTTTTTAAATTATTTTTAATTTATAATTTTAAGAACTTATATTTTTTTCTTTTATATTTGTAGAAAAAAATATAGTTTAAATGTAAATTTTATAAAATTTACTTTTTTAATAAGTATTTTCTCATTAAATGAAAAATTATTTATTTTGAAATATTTTTTTTCTTTTTTATTATTTCTTTATTATTTCTTTTTTATTATTTTTCATTATTTATTATTAAATTTATTAATTTTTTTTTTTTATTAATTATTTTTACTTTTATATTTATCAATTTTCATAATTATCGCTGTGTCATATATATTATTATTTCACGCTTAGTTAACGGTTGTATATTTATTTTACTCCGAGCACTATGGCAGCATCTTAACCAACAAGTACACAAGAAATACAATAAAACTTCTATTATGTAACATATTTCATTCATTTGTTCCACTTACCGCAGATATACACATACTATATATCACATATTCACATATAAAATCGCCAACTTCAAACTCGAATAAAAATAAATTTTCGTTGAGTTTCTGTAGAAACATAAAGCAGAGTGAAATAAATCAGATTAATGTGTACTTAATATTCGCCATTAAGTTTTCTTTTATTACTTTCACCCTAGACACACACATATACACAAACATTCACACACGGTTAGTTTAGAACCCTGCAGAGCAGGTACATAAATCGGACAAAGTGCTTAACTGAACCCTTCTTATCGTCCATTCACACATAAAAGTATGTCAATTGTTTACGATAAAATAAATTGTTTGTAACTGCGCATAATTTCTGACAATTCAAAGACAAATATAAATGACAAATCTGCACAAAAGTGTGAATATATTCTTATACAATTTTTTTTTTAATATATATCTTTAAATTATAAAGTAATATATAAATTGCAATACTTGTTCATATAGGAAAACTAATTGAAAAGTGCTAAAATATATTAACAAATTTTTTATAATTTGATAAAAAATTTGTCATAATTATGAGAGTGTAAAAACTGTGATGCCAAAGTAGTTGCACGATATCTGTAGTTTT
>JBAMBR010001053.1:0-11235 GCA_037044475.1 Zaprionus obscuricornis
GATTTGTGTGCCGCTTGGGAGTATTAATTCTCTTTGTGTGTGGGTGTGTGTGTGTGTTATGGGTTTATATTGGTGTGTGTATACCTTTGACTGTCGTGCTGAAAATGACCTCAGGTAAAAAGAGATTTGCTCTTGCTTTGCATTGTCGAAGTTTCTGCACTTGCTGCACGTTAAAGGTTGTTATCCTTGGGGCAAATATATGTAGAAATGTATAAATGATATGTCATTGATAACTAGATGATATCGTAACTTGCGGCGGTTTTAGATGCTCCCTGATATCAATCTGAGTTGTAAGTTACATTTTCTGAAATTCTGTCAAAGGAATTTTGAATATTTATCTACTATAAGAATACAAAATACAATATTTTAAAATATGATTAACAATTAAATTATTACTCAATTTTAACGTGTTCAGATAACAATAAAAAACAAGTAAGAAAGCTATAGTCGAGTATGCTCGACTATATAATACACGGTGCCCAAAGATATATTATATATTTATATTTATATATTTATTTAGCTCGTGCTGAGCACTAGCCAATTTTAAGTTAATTTTACTATATAAATTTATAAATTATATAATTCTTTACCTCATGCTACGCACTCGCTATTTATACTCGATGCCCATTGGGTACCAAGAGTATATTGGGTTAGTGACAGCAGCAAATGTATGTAACACCCATAAGGAGGCGTGGCCGACCCCATAAAGTATATACATATATTCTGACTCAGGATCAACAGCCGAGTCGATTGGAGCATGTCCGTCTGTCCTGCTTGTAGTATGTAGTATTTGCAGGCAGATCAAGGTTATTTTGGATTTTTGCCACGCCCCCCACCGCCTCCACAAATCGATGAAAACCATTTTGAACACACCACAGCACCCACACCCAGTCAAGCTACATGACGAATTTTGGTACATAGTTAGAATATGTTTGTCTGGGCGTTGTGTAAAAATTTGGTACAGATCGGATTTTAAACATGAAAGTTTTACACATTTCAAATTCCAAAAGTTGAGAGGCGTCTCTATAGTGTACGCTTGCCTACTGTTCTCACTCCATACACGGCGGCAACATTAACTTAGTGTTTTTTCTTTTTCACACTTGTAAAGAGTTGGGCACCGAGTTTTATATAGTCGAGCATACTCGACTATAGCTTTCTTACTTGTTTTTTGTTGTTATCTGAACACGTTAGAATTGAGTAATAATTTAATTGTTAATTCCAACTTAAATATATTTATTAATATTAATATATTTTCGTAAAATAATTAAGAATTATAAATTTTATTATATTTACTAAAAAAAAATAATAAACAATACTTTTGCGATGAATCGCAAGTATTATTCTGTCTCTTCCATAGCTTTTGTTATTCTCTATTATTCAACTCATTTCATTCTCTAGAGAAATCGCTTCATTCTCTCCTCTTCTACAAGAAACTTAGCTTAGCCGAAGATGTGCATTTCATTGAAAGTTTGTCGGAAAACTAATCCCTCTAAGCTGGGAACTAGTTGACCGTAGAGTGTTTCCACCCTTTCTTCTCAATTGAGTTGACAGATCTGCAGAAAATCAAGCACAAAACCCAAACTCTTAGCTGAATTCAAACAAAACTCAAACCAAAACCCAGACACTACATATAACAATAAAGAGCGGAAATTAAAGTGTGGAAACCAGCAGGAAGTTGACTTGATTACAAAAGTGTGAGTGACAGTGCGTATGTGTGTGTATGTGTTTCAGTATGTGCGGGTATACCATATAGTATGGTAGCATGTCTGACAAATAGAAAAGTTTACAATGCATTTCATTTGCTCAAATATTTTGACTACTGAAACAGAAAAGAGAGAGATTGAAAGAGAATGAGATCAAGAAGAGTGAAAATGAAAACTTGAGGTAGGAGTCAGGACACAGCCACAGGCCACAAAGGCGACGCCTGTGATTGAATGTTTAACATTTAATTTACAAACACACACGTACATACACACACACACATACACGTACACACACACACGCAAACACAGACATCTCACAAATACGCAACTCACAGCTAAGATTGGTGCATAATTTATGCAAGCACATCAATTCAAATGCATCTAATTTGGTAAACAGACACAACTCTGGCACTCTGGTCAACTCGTCACACCTGCCTGGCAACCCTGGATCGACTCACTCGCCTGTCTCTCGACTGACTCTCGGCTGCCTTCACTCGACTGCTTTGGCTTCCTAAAATAGTTTTCATTTGTACGTTAAGTACTTAGCTGGCGCTGTTAGTGCAACATGTGGCATTGGCATTGGCAATAAGTAGCCTGCCTGCAACAGAAGCAGCTACAACAGCATTATCTGTGTCTCTGGCACTGTGCCCCAACTTCAGGGAGTTCGTTGCGCTTCGCTTGCGTACATGCAGCTCATTTAGTTGACATTTATTAACGTCACATCGCGTGCAATGTTTGACAATTAATTAGAGCAAAGTTATACGCCGTTAGTCGACAGACGCTAGACGAGACTCCCCCATAATTCTCTAATTCTTCGACTTAACAATTCAACAATATCTTCTTCTCTTTAGATACGACTCAAATCACTCATTATCTCTCTTCTGCTAGTTGTATGTTTATATATAGTTCAAATTCTTGGCTAATTTATGCGAGTTATTAATTCACTTCCCTCGTCATACAGTGAGAATGATTGGAGTTGTAATATACCAATAATAAATTTATAATGTTAAATATGCTCTATATTCCTTTTATAAGTTATTGTATTAAATTACTTGTATACTGTTATTGAATTGCAAGTCTCCCAACTCTAAATTTCTTTGAAAGTAATTACAGATTTTCTCTTTCAAGTTTCATCAAGAGTCAATACTTCGAGTTTAATTCCCATATTATCTGATATATCTAATCTGCTAATTCAACAATCATTCAATTTTAAATTCTCACTTAAGAAACGTCATTCGCTTTCTTTTTATCCCTTTCTGGAAACGTGCCGAAAAAATTGACCAAATCACAGCAATTTTCTAAGTAAACAATTCTTTCCAACTCTTTTTATCTATCTCTCTCCCTTTTCCTTTTTCAATCTCTCACTCTCTCTCTCTCTCTCTCTCTCAATCTCTTTGTGTATGTGTTTGTGTGTGGGGTCCATCAAGTAAAAAGCACCAGGATTTTTATTTATATAACACTCAAAAAAAAATCTGGAAAGGACACATACAGTTTCAAGTTTCGGCGGAAGCATATTGACGCAAGAATTTTGTAGCGAAAAAGTAAAAGAAAGATAGAAGGAAAAAAAACGGTGGCAAATGTGCAATGAGCACTGTGCAGAAAGATCAAACAGCATCTGTAGCAGCAGGACGACAAGTCCTTTGAGGGGTTTTTCTTGACGCTTGAACGAAAGTTTGTTTTGCTTTTTGCAAATGTCACATGAAAAATGCGTTCGCTGTGCAAATGCCGGAACTTTGCATGGTTTCTCTAGAGAAGAGAAAACAGTTGGTGGGTGCCACAGTAGCAGTGGGATGAGAATTATATTAGGGGATGGGGGGGGGGGCGTGGGTTATGGTGCAATCTTCCCCCTATGGTTTGTCCGTTGCTTGAAATTTCCATTTAATGTGTTTGCACAAAGTATTAAAAGCCAACGACGATTGAGTATCGAAAAGTAGAAAAGTAAAGCAAAAATCATCCAAATAGGGGAAAGAGATGGTGAGTTTTGGGTTCCATAACGAGCAACGCTTGCAGTCGCCAGAGGGCGCTGCTGCTACTAGTGCTCCTGCTGTTGTTGCTGAGTGATTGCCATGATAAGTGGCCCATTATGATGCCAGTTTGCACAGTTTGAGATTGCTCTGCGCTCCATTGGAGTTCCATCAGTTCCCATCACTTTTGTACATAGTTTTCCATTTCTCCAGTTTGTCAATTCGTCAGTAGTTTCTTCCGTCAGTTCTTCAATTCGTCTGATGGCCAATCCTTTTTTAATGCATATCAAAGTGGCTAAAGTTCTGTCTAAAAAAAGTGCGTCATTGTCAGAGAAGCTGAATACAATCATAGTACTACTTGTATACCTTATAATTGGAGACAGTAAAGTAAAATATAATATTATATTTATTTCGCATTGCTCGAATTACAGGGTATTTCTATGTACTATGTGTCCTATAACTTTTTACCACTTAGTTTTTTATTTCTTTCTGCGGCTATCAGCATCTTTAGTGAAACGGCTGTTCACAAAAGACATTTAATTTTCCCTTAGTTTGCTTTGCCTCCTTCTTCAAGTATATGTGCCATAAAGTTTCTTCTGCTTCTTTTTTCCTGTCTCGCTCTATTCTCTTCTCTTTTATTCCTCCTACGCTATTCTTTCCTATAGTTTTTTCTTGCCAGATTTTTGGTCGGTTGTAGAGAAAACTTTGATAAGTGAAATTTATTGTGGGCGCTTTGAGTTGTCCACTCGCAGAATGCGCACTCTGACGATTCTCTGATGTTCAGCTGTCCCTCTTTGTTAGAACATTCTCTCGCCCCCTCATTCTCTGTTTCTATTTATTTCCTTCTCTCCTTTTGTCCCCATTCGCCTGTCCTCTTAATGTTTTATGACATTCATGGTGCAGTTTTCAACAGCAATCGTGGATTCTCTTGTTTATACAACGCCATCAGATACGAGAGTCATTTATGGGCGCTACAAGAAAACTTTCCCAGCATGACAATCAAGTTAAAGGCTTTAGGATCCATTGTCTGGATGCTATTCATGAAGTCCAAAATGTATACTCTTAAAGAGCTAACATTTTGCACATTTACTATAGCAGGTGAATATCAGACAAGGTTTCATAACATTTCCCAAAAAATTAAAGTAAAATTTCTTATTTTAACGACATCAATTTCCTATATTCTCCCTGTTCAATGCAAAAGCCAAGCCTCTTTCACCTGACATTATGCATCGATCATTACTCATGCTATAAAAGGAATCCACTTAATCTCGCAACGAAACATTCAAACATTTATTAAAGACATGACATATCCCTTCATTTTGTGGGGGGTAGATAGAACTTGTAACAAAAGGTATAATTTATAGTTCGACACCCTTGGAGTGTAATTCCACATCCCAAAACGAAAAAGGGGCGATTTGGGGAGGTCGCAATCGTTAGACAGTGCTCCTGTACTGCCCAAGGACATTGGGTGGGTGGCAAAATGTAATTGCTGCCGCCCCAAAATTTGGCATAGACCTTGAAAAAAATAGAGACACTGAATAGAAAAAGCAACATCAAGTAGAGTGATAGAACTTAAAGCTCAAATGCCCGCGCATTTGCAATGAATATTTACGGTCGCCCGTTTTTTTTTTTTTTTGTTTTGTTCTTCTCATTGGGTCCTCTGAGGATTATTTGGCCTTATGCAATTGTGCGCAAGTAAAAATCTAATTTATCCGGTAGTCACCCTTCGTTCGTTTTGTTCGTTTGACAATTGCCTAAAACGTGCTGCCAATGCATTGGCATGAGACCTTTCTCTCTGCTGGCACGTACACATAAAGCTAAACCATACTGGGAACTACCGGGAACCGTAGAGTGTATGCTTTAAGGGAATTTAACATAAATTGCTTTGCAACCGACTACTGCAGCTACTACCCTTTGTTTCGAATTTAAGGATTTGGGGTGGTTGCAATACGCCCGGTGGTGGGTGGTTGGGTGGCTTGGTGGTTGATAAGGTCTCTAGCCTCATCATAATACCACATGTTCCAAAATTGCTGCTGGCGTCGTCGCCACATCGCCATCTCGTACTTCATGTAGATTTCTATCTATTCTATTGTCTGACTTTGTCGTATAGTGTTAGATTCTGAACGTTCATTTCGTTTGATGAGGCGCAAAGTTGTGGAATTTATTGCGTGGACTCGACAAAAAGTTAAGTGGATTTTACGTAAATTAATGAGTCCAGCCCAACTTAACATCCCCCCTTTTCTGCAGGGGTTGCAATCGACTCTCACAATGTATTTGAAAATAGAAAATGCAAATTCTCTTGCAACAAACAGATAAGTTACCTTACGCTATGTCTGCCCTACATCAGAGGGTAAAGATATTTTTCGAATTAAATTGTTACCGTATAGTTATGTTGCGAGTGTTTTTATATATATTTATACATATATATTCGAATACCACAAATATTATACCATTCTACGATATGCTATGTTAGCTATAATTTAGTTTGGTCTGAACTTTTTTGTCATCGTCATTTAAGGGTATAACAACTTCTCCGTTCTTTTTTTTCGTTTTAAGTTATCTTTCATCTTCACTAAAAAAAACTTTCACAACGTAAAAGATCATTAATTGCAAGTATAAGAGTTAAGTTTTGGTCTTCGATGCTTTAACTTTGACTCAGTTTTAAACAAGACGTATGTTGATAACGTTGTGTCTTTGATTGTTTTGTTTTGAAATAATGAATTTATAATTTGTAGAATACGAATTACTATTTATATTATTCGACCATGTTGTGCCGTGAAATTTTTTTGCGACATCGAAAGACAATTCTAATAATGTTGCTCCTCGCTGCAATTTTCAATATTATCTGTTATCTTTATATAATGGAGTCTAAATCAGAATCCACAACAATTGAAACCATAATGGAATACAGTACAACAGAGATAGATGAGTATGTGCTCATTGAGGGATTGGGTGCAATGGGCAGACCGGCGAGCTTCAACTGGACCACAGCTCAGTTAATGGCCATGAAACGCAGTGAACATGAAACTGGTTACAATGCTTGGCTCTCAGAGCGTATATCTCCCAATCGTACGCTCTACGACATGCGTCATCGCAGGTGAGTCGAATGAAAGAGAGAGGGAAAGAGAGAGAGAGAGAGAGTCTGTATGAGTATGTAGAAGAGCATGTATTCCGTATTATGAGAGTTTGAGTGTATCTTTCCCTCTCTACAAAAGCTGCAAAAAGCTTAAGTACCCAATGGAAAAGCTTCCGCCGGTCAGCGTGATCGTACCGCAACACAATGAAAAACGGAGCGTGCTGCTACGTACATTGAGCAGTCTACGGCGTCGATCGCCCGTGAATTTATTAAATGAGATTATCCTCGTGGACGATGGCAGCGATGAACAGTTGGTGCAAAACTTCACAGCTGAATTCCAGGATTTAGTGATACACTTGCGTTTGCCTAAGCAAATGGGACTGATGCAAGCGCGTTTGGTAGGTGCTCAAAAAGCGCGATCTTCTGTGCTGGTCTTTTTAGACGCACATGTGGAGGTCGCAAAAGATTGGCTACCACCGTTGTTGGCACCATTGCTGAAAGAAAATAGGACCTGTACCACTCCCGTCGTCGATACTATTGATTATAGGACATTTGCCTATCGGCGAGGGAAGCCATCGCGTGGTTTTTTCAATTGGGACTTCAATTACGTTCAGTTGCCATTGCTCAGGGAGGAAGAACTGGCACTACCTGCCCCACACGCCAATCCCATTATGAATGGCGGTCTTTTTGTTATTGATCGTCAATGGTTCTTTGAGCTGGGCGGTTACGATGAGGGTCTCCGATTGTGGGGTGCAGAACAATTCGAGTTGAGTCTTAAGATTTGGTTATGTGGCGGTCGACTGTTGGAAGTACCCTGCTCTCGAGTAGGGCATCTATATCGGAATGGAAACTTTCGAATGGACTACATAAAATCGGATAGTGGAAGCAAAGCTGTGTCAAGGGTGAGTTTAGAGTGTTTTTCTATCTATTCTATTCTCATCTTATATATTTTCATAGAATTACAGACGAGTTGCTGAAGTCTGGCTGGATGAGTACAAGGATAAGCTATATGCCAATATGCCCCATCTGACTCATATTAAGGTTGGTTCATTACGTAAACAGAAAGCATTACGTCAGCGTTTGAAGTGCAAACCCTTCAAATGGTTTTTGGATAATCTAGCTAAGGATTTCTTAGAGGTGTACCCGTTAGAGGAGCCCTTAGACTTTGCCTTTGGTGCACTTCAGAGTATAGCTGCGCCTACTCTTTGCTTAGAGAGGCTCACCAAATTTGCCCATCCACAACTGCTTCCCTGCGATGTGGATTTAGTCTATCCAAAATCTGAGCAAAAATGGTCCTTAAGTCATTTTCGAGATCTGCATTCAAGTTTCAATTGCCTAGAGTTACAAAAGCGTGAACCACAGTCGGAAATTTGGCTGTGGCAATGTCATCATCATGCTGGAAATCAATTTTGGTTTTATGACTTGAACTCCAGGCAGTTGATAAATGGCCAGAAGATAGACGATCAGCTATGCCTAGAGGCTAAAGTAAAAGGAAGCAAAGTTGTTGCGAACTTATGTGATTCAGAGAATCTGCGACAGCAATGGAAATTTGGTTTTGTCAACGAAAAGTTGATAGAAGACTTTTGGAAAAATGTTTCATAGTCAAAACTAAATTAAAATCTAGTACAAAGACTTTTCGCGCTGATAATACCCGATATTATTAAGAAACTTACCTGTATAATAATATACATCATATTTATGTGATTCAAAAAGACATTTTTATTTATTGAGGGAAATCAGTATAGTGAAAATGGTTTTTTATTACTATTATTTTTCTTTACTCATCTCTTAAGTTTTTCTCGATTTGTGTTTTTAATGCTTGGGACATTTCATTCCAAGTGTTTGGTTGCGGCATCCCGAAATGCTTCACCATGTAGGTAAGATAGTAGAGATTATATATTATTGTCATGTCATCGAGCTTTGAGCAAATAGGCCGCACTGAAGCCAAAACATTATGCTAAAAGGAATTTAAATTAAATAAAAAAAATCGTATTTTAACTGTCTGTAATATATTAAATACTGCAACTGAACTTACATCTGGAATATGATAGTAAGAGCGTTCGAGAAACCTTTTATGATCTTCTTTTGACGTGTTTAGTTTTTGCCATTTAATTTGAAATTGCATCTTGGTCAAAAACTAAACACGTCAAAAGAAGATCATAAAAGGTTTCTCGAACGCTCTTACTATCATATTCCAGATGTAAGTTCAGTTGCAGTATTTAATATATTACAGACAGTTAAAATACGATTTTTTTTATTTAATTTAAATTCCTTTTAGCATAATGTTTTGGCTTCAGTGCGGCCTATTTCCTCAAAGCTCGATGACATGACAATAATATATAATCTCTACTATCTTACCTACATGGTGAAGCATTTCGGGATGCCGCAACCAAACACTTGGAATGAAATGTCCCAAGCATTAAAAACACAAATCGAGAAAAACTTAAGAGATGAGTAAAGAAAAATAATAGTAATAAAAAACCATTTTCACTATACTGATTTCCCTCAATAAATAAAAATGTCTTTTTGAATCACATAAATATGTACAGGTAAGTTTCTTAATAATATCGGGTATTATCAGCGCGAAAAGTCTTTGTACTAGATTTTAATTTAGTTTTGACTATGAAACATTTTTCCAAAAGTCTTCTATCAACTTTTCGTTGACAAAACCAAATTTCCATTGCTGTCGCAGATTCTCTGAATCACATAAGTTCGCAACAACTTTGCTTCCTTTTACTTTAGCCTCTAGGCATAGCTGATCGTCTATCTTCTGGCCATTTATCAACTGCCTGGAGTTCAAGTCATAAAACCAAAATTGATTTCCAGCATGATGGTGGCATCGCCTACAGCCAAATTTCCGACTGTGGTTCACGCTTTTGTAACTCTAGGCAATTGAAACTTGAATGCAGATCTCGAAAATGACTTAAGGACCATTTTTGCTCAGATTTTGGATAGACTAAATCCACATCGCAGGGAAGCAGTTGTGGATGGGCAAATTTGGTGAGCCTCTCTAAGCAAAGAGTAGGCGCAGCTATACTCTGAAGTGCACCAAAGGCAAAGTCTAAGGGCTCCTCTAACGGGTACACCTCTAAGAAATCCTTAGCTAGATTATCCAAAAACCATTTGAAGGGTTTGCACTTCAAACGCTGACGTAATGCTTTCTGTTTACGTAATGAACCAACCTTAATATGAGTCAGATGGGGCATATTGGCATATAGCTTATCCTTGTACTCATCCAGCCAGACTTCAGCAACTCGTCTGTAATTCTATGAAAATATATAAGATGAGAATAGAATAGATAGAAAAACACTCTAAACTCACCCTTGACACAGCTTTGCTTCCACTATCCGATTTTATGTAGTCCATTCGAAAGTTTCCATTCCGATATAGATGCCCTACTCGAGAGCAGGGGTACTTCCAACAGTGGACCGCCACATAACCAAATCTTAAAAGGACTCAACTCGAATTGTTTCTGCACCCCACAATCGGAGACCCTCATCGTAACCGCCCAGCTCAAAGAACCATTGACGATCAATAGCAAAAAGACCGCCATTCATAATGGGATTGGCGTGTGGGGCAGGTAGTGCCAGTTCTTCCTCCCTGAGCAATGGCAACTGAACGTAATTGAAGTCCCAATTGAAAAAACCACGCGATGGCTTCCCTCGCCGATAGGCAAATGTCCTATAATCAATAGTATCGACGACGGGAGTGGTACAGGTCCTATTTTCTTTCAGCAATGGTGCCAACAACGGTGGTAGCCAATCTTTTGCGACCTCCACATGTGCGTCTAAAAAGACCAGCACAGAAGATCGCGCTTTTTGAGCACCTACCAAACGCGCTTGCATCAGTCCCATTTGCTTAGGCAAACGCAAGTGTATCACTAAATCCTGGAATTCAGCTGTGAAGTTTTGCACCAACTGTTCATCGCTGCCATCGTCCACGAGGATAATCTCATTTAATAAATTCACGGGCGATCGACGCCGTAGACTGCTCAATGTACGTAGCAGCACGCTCCGTTTTTCATTGTGTTGCGGTACGATCACGCTGACCGGCGGAAGCTTTTCCATTGGGTACTTAAGCTTTTTGCAGCTTTTGTAGAGAGGGAAAGATACACTCAAACTCTCATAATACGGAATACATGCTCTTCTACATACTCATACAGACTCTCTCTCTCTTTCCCTCTCTCTTTCATTCGACTCACCTGCGATGACGCATGTCGTAGAGCGTACGATTGGGAGATATACGCTCTGAGAGCCAAGCATTGTAACCAGTTTCATGTTCACTGCGTTTCATGGCCATTATCTGAGCTGTGGTCCAGTTGAAGCTCGCCGGTCTGCCCATTGCACCCAATCCCTCGATGAGCACATACTCATCTATCTCTGTTGTACTGTATTCCATTATGGTTTCAATTGTTGTGGATTCTGATTTAGACTCCATTATATAAAGATAACAGATAATATTGAAAATTGCAGCGAGGAGCAACATTATTAGA